>VBSK01000066.1:0-140823 GCA_006112555.1 Tuber indicum | reverse complement strand
ACCGTAGGAGCCTCGCTCTAGCCATCGTAGAAACCAAGCCCCTAGTGAAAGAGACCTGAGAGTCCAGGGCGGCCGACAAGCCAGCGTTCTCCTTCTCAGCGCGATGAAGTCGCCGAGAAAGGACAGAGATGTGATGCCGAAGGCGAGAGACTTTGGCCTCCAGGGCGAAGTTCTTCTCGACGGCACAAGACAGAACCACCGACGAGCGCAAGGCGGACGCGGCGGAGGGGGGAGAAGCTTGCTTAGCCACAGCGACCGTAAAGATGCGAGGCTGAAAGGGAGAAACTTGTAGATAGGCGAGATGAAGAACCTGAGTTCTTCAAACGATCCTAGGAGGGGGGGGATAGCAACTATCGTGATAGAAGCTAAAGACTTGAAGCTATCGTGAGATAAGAATCAAGGGCTCTGATTGGCCTGACGACTGTAGATTCGCTACCGAGGCGGAGCGAAGATAGAAGTACGAGGAAAGTACTTAGAACATTCAATGTAATTTTATTTAACCACGTACCGCCGACTCCGGCATACGACGTGCCCGGGGCTGGAGGGCCCCCCGGTTAGCGCACCCCCAGTAACTACCACTATCTACAAACAATCCAAACCTCCGACCCCAAACCTCAAACATGCCCGTGCCATGCCCACAACACGAACACTAAGTACAAAGTCATCAACAGTAAAGAAAGTCCTCCCCAAAGCGACACCGTAGACCCTCTGGTATGGGCCCAACCAAGCCAAGTAGCCGAAGCCACAAGACCTCCTCGCGTAGCCAAAGCCTAGCAAGGTACCACTCCGCCAGGTTCCCCGTACAAAAAACAAATTCCACTACCGTCATCTGAATATGACCCCGCATCCCGTCCTCCACAATAGAAACCCTCCCGGCGCCCCCACTCAATGATCTCGGGACACCCCCAGCCGACCGCCACGGCCAAACACCCCCCCAAAATCCCTTAAACAAAAGAAACACCCAAAACCCATGCGCGTAGCCCCGAAGGAAAGCCGACTTACCGGGCGAGGGCTCCCCGGCCGAGAGGGCTCAGTCATAGGCAAACACCCGGAACGCGTCGCAAGAACCACAGCGCGCCCCACGTCGGCCACCGACCATGCCACCCACGAGGGCCCCCTGACACCCAGGGTCAGGACACCCCCACGGCACAACTCAGCCTCCGCCTCCGACAGCACTATTCCGCCGGGGCCAAGAGGTACCGGGCGCGCTCGAGCGCGCACCGGCAAGGGCGACGATTCATCAGACCGGGGACAAGTGGCACGGGTGAGGTCTGGTCTTCTTTGACCCGGCGCTTCTTGTTTCTCCTCTCTTCCCACCCCCAGGCGCAGGCCTACGGTCGGGGGTGGACGGGCCACCCTCGACACCACCCCCCGCCACAAGAGGGGCGCCACCAGAGGCGCTTCCCCGACTAGCCACGGGCTCAGCCACAGAGGACTCAGGCACCTGACCCCCCGAAGGAGGCGATGCCACCCGCAGCCGGCGCCACCACAGGGGCCACCACCCACCCACCGAAGAGGACGCCTCTACCACCACACACCCGACGAATCAGGGGGGCCCCACCCACACCAACCTCCGAGGAGGGTGGTGGTGGGATAACCGCCGGCGTAACAACTCCCCGAGGGGGCTCCTCTGCTGGACCCTGAGAACCCTCAGGGTCTAGCCCATCCCCCACCGTAACAACCGTAGCAACCGAAGCAACCGAGGAGTAGGCGACGAAGGAATAACCGTAGGAGCCTCGGCTCTAGCCATCGTAGAAACCAAGCCCCTAGCGAAAGAGACCTGAGAGTCCAGGGCGGCCGACAAGCCAGCGTTCTCCTTCTCAGCGCGATGAAGTCGCCGAGAAAGGACAGAGATGTGATGCCGAAGGCGAGAGACTTCGGCCTCCAGGGCGAAGTTCTTCTCGACGGCACGAGACAGAACCACCGATGAGCGCAAGGCGGACGCGGCGGAGGGGGGAGAAGCTCGCTTAGCCATAGCGACCATAAAGATGCGAGGCTGAAAGGGAGAAAACTTGTAGATAGGCGAGATGAAGAACCTGAGTTCTTCAAACGATCGTAGGAGGGGGGGGATAGCAACTATCGTGATAGAAGCTAAAGACTTGAAGCTATCGTGAGATAGGAATCAAGGGCTCTGATTGGCCTGACGACTGTAGATTCGCTACCGAGGCGGAGCGAAGATAGAAGTAAGGAAATTACTTAG
Source organism: Tuber indicum (assembly GCA_006112555.1). Lineage (NCBI taxonomy): Eukaryota > Fungi > Ascomycota > Pezizomycetes > Pezizales > Tuberaceae > Tuber > Tuber indicum. The sequence continues at coordinate 138,623 of VBSK01000066.1, read as the reverse complement.
AACATTCAATCTAATTTTATTTATACTTGTACCGCCGACTCCGGCATACGACAAGTCCCCGCCGGCACGAGGTTAACGCAAACCGGAACTACCACTAACTACGAACAATCCAAACCTCCGACCCCGTACCTCAAACATGCCCGCGCCATGCCCACAACACGAACACTAAGTACAAAGTTATCAACGGTAAAGAAAGCCCTCCCCACCCCCGCATCCGAAGCCCCTCTGGTACGGAGCCAACCGCAGCCCTAGTAGCAAGTCCGCATCATTCCTGAACAAGGAGTACGAGGGGCAAACCCCCGAATACCGAGATACACAGGCGACAGGCAGGACCCAGGCCGAAGCCACAAAGCCGATAGAGTGTCCGACAAAGGCAGGTTCCCCGTACAAAAACAAAATTCCACTACCGCCCGGTCTAAATACCGTCCCGCAATCCCTCCCCACAGTAGAAAACCAACAACAATTTATCAACACAGGCGGCACCAAGGCAGAGAGGTTGTGACCAACGTTTCCACAACTCGCATCCGCATGCCAGGCCATCGACCCTATGAACCCACTTTGCCAAGTGCCTCCGTAGAGCGTAATGGTGAGGAGGACCTGTACCCGCTGCCCGTAACCCCATACCAAAACAATAAACAAAAGAAATACATAGAGGTGGTGACAGACCGGAGAGGTCAGCAGGGCCTATCTCCTACCCGTGGTGCCATGCCCCCGCCGCCGTTCCCGCAACCAAACCAAAGAAACCAAACAAGCCCCACAGAACCCAGCATCCAAGACCCAAACAAGTCCAACCCAGAGGTCGCAACCCACTATCCGCACAGGTGGCCATCAGCCAGCTGGTCCGTCAGGAAGCTTTACAGCACTCAGCAGCTTAACCTTAACAGCCCAAGCCGTCTGGAAACACTTAATTAGACCTCGCCCAACCTGACGCAGGCCCGACCGGTGCTCGCAGGTGCCTCTCCCCGCCAAGTTAGCCCCCCCCAAGCCCCACACACCAGGCACCGCAGTTCCCATCCAGCCCCCTCAGCCCCTCAGGCAGATCAACCGCCCGACAGCCACAGGACAGCCGATACCTGACCCCATCATGCAGCCACTGGTCTTGGCCACAGCAACAGAGCCCCAATCCCCCAGCACCGCGTAGCCGAGGGGGGCCACCAGGACGAACCCGGGGCCACAACATACACGCCAGCATCCAAAGACACCGGCCACAGTCCCAGCCCGCCCGAACCGAAATCCAAGCAAGCCGAGAGGGAAACCAGGGAACCCGGAGGCCCCCCAATGTGGGCCCTAAAGGGCCACACCGTAGACTGACGAAAGGTGCCCAAACTGACGCTTCAGAGAGGGCGGGTACCAGGATAGGAAACGAGACAAACAGAAGGTAGGCCCCACTTGCAATGGGTGTGACCGCCAACCACCATCCGTAACCACACCGACCCCTGCACCAGACCAAGCGTGGCCCGGCAACCAATCGCCCCACACCACCCCGGGCAGAAGTTCACCCGCACCAGGAGGTAAAGAATTTCAGGGTCAAAGCCATCCCCACGTAGAAGCGAGGAGGAGACACCTGACTGAACCACCGTAACTGCCACAAGGACGTGAACTCCAAGGGAACGGTGATAAACGACATCGTAGGATTCCGACCGTGATAATAGTAGACGAAGGGCTGGGCCGGTGAGGCCCCCGTCCCTTAAGGAATGATGCGATCGGTACGACGTGTTGATACTTGGGAAGGTCATCAGTCTAACCCAAGGGCGTTTTGTATCGTGAACACTAAGGACTCTGTTAAAACCCAACAAGAAACATGAGCTGGTCCAAAGAACGACACGGGTGTTTCCCCCCACAGCAATGTTCAAATCCCCCATCCTCCGAACGCGAAACTCTGCGAGTAGACGAGTAGACAGAGAAGCCGAAGTCTTTTTACCGAAGGAGGGCTCGTAGACGCCAAAGGTGAAGAGGCTCGAAGTGAAATCATCGTGAGAATCAAACAACAACGAGGAGGCGAAAACAAGTAACCACGACGCTCCACCACACAACAACCTCAACACCAAAGACCCCAGGAACTACTGAGCGAACTCAGATATCTCCCCCAGAATCAAAGGATCAGAAAGCTATCGTGGGCGCAAAAGGAACGCTACCGAGGCGGAGCGAAGATAGAAGTAAGGAAATTACTTAGAACATTCAATCTAATTTATTTATACTTGTACCGCCGATTCCGGCATACGACAAGTCCCCGCCGGCACAGGGTTAACGCGAACCGGAAGTACCACTAACTACGAACAAACCAAACCTCCGACCCCGTACCTCAAACATGCCCGCGCCATGCCCACAACACGAACACTAAATACAAAAGCCATCAACGGTAAAGAAAGTCCTCCCCGCCCCCGCATCCGAAGTACCTCTGGTATGGCACAAACCGCAGCCCTTGTAGCGAGTCCGCATCATTCCTGAACAAGGAGTACGAGGGGCAAACCCACGAATACCAAGATAAACAGGCGACAGGCAGGACCTAGGCCGAAGCCCCAAAGCCGAAAGGGTGTCCGACAAAGGCAAGTTCCCCGTACAAAAACAAAATTCCACTACCGCCCGGTCTGAATACCGTCCCGCAACCCCTCCCCCACAGTAGAAAACCAACAACAATTTAACAACACGGGTGGCGCAATGGCAGAGAGGTCACGACCAACTTGTCCGTAACTCGCATCCGCACGCCAGGCCGTCGACCCTATGAACCCACTTTGCCAAGTGCCTCCGAGGAGCGTAATGGTGAGGAGGACCTGTACCTGTTACCCGTAACCCCAAAACAAAACCATAAACAAAGGAAATACATAGAGGTGGTGACAGACCGGTAAGGTCAGTAGGGCCTATCTCCTACCCGTGGTGCCATGCCTCCGCCAGCCAAACCCGCAACCAGACCAAAGAAACCAAACAAGCTCCACAGAACCCAGCACGCAAGACCCAAACAAGTCCAACCCAGAGGTCACAACCCACTATCCGCACAGGTGGCCATCAGCCAGCCGGTCCGTCAGGAAGCTTTGCAGCACTCAGCAGCTTAACCTTAACAGCCCAAGCCGTCTGGAAACACTTAATTAGACCTCGCCCAACCTGACGCAGGCCCGACCGGTGCTCGCAGGTGTCTCTCCCCGCCAAGTCAGCCCCCCCCAAGCCCCACACACCAGGCACCGCAACTCCCATCCAGCCCCCTCAGCCCCTCGAGCAGATCAACCGCCCGACAGCCACAGGACAGCCAATACCTGGCCCCACCAGGCAGCCACTGATCTTGGCCATACCAGCAGAGCCCCCTCCCCCAGCACCGACAGCCAAGGGGGGCCACCAGGACGAACCCGGGGCCACAATCATACGGGCCAGCACCCAAGAGCACCGGCCACAGCCCCACCCCGCCCGAATCAAAGTCCGGTGAGGCCGAGACAGAAAAAATAGGGAACCCGAAGGCCCCCCAACGTGGGCCCCAAAGGGCCGCACCGTAGACTGACGAAAGGTGCCCAAAACTGACGCTTCAGAGAGGGCGGGTACCAGGATAGGAAACGAGACAAACAGAAGGTAGGCCCCACTTGCAATGGGTGTGACCGCCAACCACCATCCGTAACCACACCGACCCCTGCACTAGACCAAGCGTGGCCCGGCAACCAATCGCCCCACACCACCCCGGGCAGAAGTTCACCCGCACCAGGAGGTAAGAAATTTCAGGGTCAAAGCCATCCCCACATAGAAGCGGAGAGGTGACGCCTGACTAAACCACCGTAAATGCCACAAGGACGTAAACTCCAAGGGAACGGTGATAAACGACATCGTAGGATTCCGACCGTAGATACGATAGACGAAGGGCGGGGCCGGCGAGGCCCCCGTCCCTTAAGGGATGATGCGATCGGTACGACGTGTTGATACTTGGGAAGGTCATCAGTCTAACCCAAGGGCGTTTTGTATCGCAAGCACTAAGGACTCCGTTAAAACCCAACAAGAAACATGAGCTGGCCCAAAGAACGACACGGGTGTTTCCCCCCACAGCAATGTTCAAATCCCCCATCCCCCGAACGCGAAACTCTGCGAGTAGACAATGGACAGAGAAGCCGAAGTCTTTTTACTGAAGGAGGGCTCGTAGACGCCAAAGGTGAGAAGGCTCGAAGCGAAATCATCGTGAGAATCAAACAACAACGAGGAGGCGAAAACAAGTAACCACGACGCTCCACCACACGACAACCTCAACACCAAAGACCCCAGGAACTACTGAGCGAACTCAGATATCTCCCCCAGAATCGATGGATCAGAAAGCTATCGTGGGCGCGAAGGAACGCTACCGAGGCGGAGCGAAGATAGAAGTAAGGAAATTACTTAGAACAAAGCGTGAAGAGCCTATCTTCCTCGGCCGCCTCGGCCTCCTTATATAGTGCTCTTCACTCAACCCTAACCCTGATGACTCACTAGTGTGAGCCTCGCGAAAAGCCTTACCTAGGTCATATGACTCAAATGAGTCATACACGCGAGACCCATGACTCATAATTGAGTCATGTGCGAAACATAACAAATCATAACATAACAAGTCATATGACTCAAATGAGTCATACACGCGAGACCCATGACTCATAATCGAGTCATGTGCCAAACATATTAAATCATAACATAAACAAGTCATATGACTCAAGCGAGTCATATGCGCAAGACCCATGACTCATAATCGAGTCATGTGCGAAATCCTGAGCTACCTGTCACATCCGTGACAATTGGTTCGTTATCCCGAACCTCCTAACATTCATCTCATGACCTTGTGCGAAAACGTCCCGTTACCTACGGCCCATGCCAAAGATGTCATATCTTTGAAGCCTTGTAACTCCCTGAGTAGTTGACGGATTGACTTCGTTCCACTTCCCAGGTCTAGCCAGAGATCTCCTCTTTTATATCCTGCGAACAGGTTTCGGTCAGACGGACGGCAGCGAGGTATACGCTGTTATTCTGACACCTTCAATTCTGTGACCATATAGTCACAGGACGCAACTAAGGTTGATGTGTATGATGACGCACAGGCCCCGTAAGGAGGCCAGAGGGGGGTGTTGGAGACTAAGATTCTTGAACTCGGGTAAAGTTACCCTACCTAGGGTACCTAGGCTATCGGAATCGGGTACTCCTAACATTTCCGATCACTTTTTTCCTCATACAAACATTGAGAATCTGATTGGCTGCTCTCCAATAGTTTGTGGCATCAGTCGGTCAAATTAGCGGTTTTCCGATCACTTTCTTCCCCACCCTCGTACATTACCGCACGCTAACTCCCGCCCCCCCTGCCTCCCCTTCCCTTCCCGTCCCCGCGGGTCCAAGGGTCCAACCACGATATTCGCACCAATCCCCCCCACAATGCCACTCCCCCCACCAACTCGGCCCACTAACGCATACCAGGGATTGAAACGTCCAGGCAGGACAAGAATCACTCTTTCCTTAGTGCATCGCCGCAAAAGGTTCGCTGTGATTTAACCAGGGGACTTGAGAGTACTGCCGGTATACGACAGACTACCGTGCTCTCCCGTTCTTCCCCACACTTTCGGGTATCATGGTCCGCCAAAAAAAAAACCCCCCTGACTCCCATCGGTGATTATCCTACCGGAATCCACCCTACCACACACACACCCCCGCAACCGCCGTTATCCCCGTCCACATGTCCCTCCCCACAAACACAACAAGCACAGGCCAATACATACCCTCACCGAGGGCCGACGTACTCGAGTATGAGATACTATACTCGAGTACCTACCAACCCCCTCTAAATCCAAAAAGGTGCGCAAACAAGTTCATCGTTCCCATCACTGGCAGAACAGAATATTTGAGAAGCCACTCCGAAACCACCTCTTCTCCGAAACCTGCCCCACAGTACTCGAGTACCGCGCAATACTACAACGGACATGTTCCCGAAGCGAAAGAGAGCGGTGATCCGGCCGGATCATCTTGCTCTACGAGTGCTCTGCCGTACTGGGTCGGTCAGTAGTCGGCGTACGGTGCGGTATTGTATCATACTCGTACTCGAGTATCACAGGCTAAATCTCACTCACACACACGCCCACCCACCGTGCGCAAGGCTGGATCTGTAGACAGGACGGCAAATTTTCATACAGTTCTTGACGATCTCGAGGGGACGATGAATGAGTAATCTTGATATCATATATATCGATCATGTCATGATCCGCGTGCACTGCACGGGTAGCGAATGCGAAACGAGAGACTATCGAAGTGAAGTGCTTAGTGGCAGTAACCCAATGTGCGGCGGCTCTGGTCTACCGATCGTGACATTCAAAGCGCAGCGGCAGCGAAAAAAATACACAAACTTGTACAGTATTGTACTAGGGGGTTGACAAAAGTCGGGTCCCTTGCCCGAAGGAGATGTGATATTTATATGTGAGCTAAACCAGGTTGGGAAATTCAAGTGATGGCCAGCGAGTTTCCTATGGTGACAGCAAAAAGTCGGGTACCTTCCAAAATTGGTAGTACTACGAGTGATATCTTATGAATATATCGGCAAAGAGATAAAGATCATGGTATTAAAAATACAGAATTAATAGCAAGTAGGCCCTCCATCCATATCAATCACCACTTGGAGACATTGTGGCATTGTTCTGATAAGGCTTTCAAGCCTCTGTTAGGCGGAAGCCGACTCTAAATATTTGTCGAGAAAACTTAGGCCTGAATCTTTCGTAATAGACGGAGATTTGTCTAGGAAGGCTCAGTGTCGCTCTTTTCGTCTTTGACTACTAAGAACTCGCTTGATCAATAGAGGAAATATTTTTATAAAGATTCGTAGGTAAAACAATGTTATATTGTTAAGGTCTCTTCTCCGTTGCTTGATGATGTCTAAAAGCTTGGGAGGCACTTCGATATTTATATCCCGCGTCTGAGTGTTCGCGGACTACTTCAAATCCTCCTATAACTAAGTACCTTTCCCAAAATCGTACGCTAACGTCTCATAGTCTTAACAAGTGCGAACACCATTTGACCCTGAATTCTTACACACCATCTTCGTCCTCATAAATTCTTCACCGTCTTATCGTAGAATGCGTTATTATCCTCGAACGAGCGGTCTTCGATTTATAGAGCCGAATGGACTTTTGTTTGAAACTGCAGTCGTCTTGACTATCGTTCCAGTAGTCTCTTCCGATTTCACATAGTGGCCAGCGTATATGTCCGGCACCTATGCATGATGCAGGCTTCGTAGACGGTGCGCCAACACACGTATGTCTACCGCCTATTAGGTCTTCTGAGTCTGAGCAGCTTCCCCTCGGTCCGCCTCGCCTCAAAGAGAATCACCTCTCGAGGGATCCTGTTTCCAGGACCAACCAACATACAGCGGCCTTCAGATAGGTATTGGTATCATATCTATCTCCTATGGCCTCCGGGGCTCTATAGGAGTAGTTGCGGATTTTCGAACCGAAAACGTCCCGTTACTTTCGGCCCGTAGTTAGGATGCCTAACTTTGAAGCCTAGTAACTCAATGCGCCTCCGACGGATTTCCTCCGTTCCACTTCTCAGAGGTGCCCTCATATATATCCTGCGAACAACTTCCGGTCGGACGGACGGCTGTGACGTATATGGTGTTATGAAGTGGGCTTCATTGAGATGACATTATAGTCATGGGACGCAACTCTTCGAAATCTCGCTAAGGACGTGCAGGCCCAGAACGGGGCCGGAGGGGGGTGTTAGGCTCTCGATAATTGAGGGTCTGTGCGCAGTTACCCTACCGAGAGGTCTGTGCATTTTCTATATGCCTAACAGCCTCTCAGTTGGAATTGAATTCCAAATGGTACTCATAGTGGTCTCTAAGGTCGGAATATCACTGATCCGGCCCCAAGTTTCCCTCAATTTGTTCTCCATATCTAGCCATAATTGTTCAATTAGGTTTAGATCAGGAGACTGAGCTGGCCACCGGGTACTCTCCATCTCATTTAGGTTCTGGTACTGTATAGCCTTTCCCTTATGACCAGGAGCCCCGTCTTCCACCACAGTTGCCCAACCGTAAATCTCACAACATCGGTGCCAAAAGGGAACAAGATGCGGGTGCATAATATTCATAACGTAGAGAGCTGGTCTACCTTAGCTTTGCTAGGAATAAAGACTAGCTTAGACGGTAGGCTGCCGTAAAATATGCCCCAAACCATCTTGTTCTCCCTCTCGGACTTAAACATTTCGTCTATGCTGTCAGCGTGATATTCTTCACTGGCCTTTCGTGTTACCCATGGCCAATTTCCAAAACCGGCCTTGGAGAATGTGGACTCATCAGTCCAAACAACGCGCATCCAATCCTCGTATGTCCAATCCAAGCACTCCCAGCACCACGCAACACGCAGGGACCAATTTGCCAGCCGAATTGCAAATTTTCAACGTGGTACACGTCTATGATAGCCCATAGACTCCATACCACTTTTTACAGTCCATAGACTACATGCATATCCCATTTCTAAACATATCTCATCCCAGCTAAGCCGCCGGATTCTTGCGTCGCGTGTTACAAATTCCTCCAATCGCTGCTGCTCGGCATTATTAAAGATTGGTGGCCGACCAGAACGATGAGCATTAGAAGGGGTGCCGTTTTCCTTTGCGTGTTTGTAAATCTTTTTTTAAAACAATTAAAATACAGCTACTATTACTAAGAATAGAATACACTTACTCTTTGACAGGTAGGGCGATTTATGTTAAAATGTTGGCCTATTTGATCCCAAGTCCAACCTGCATTATCATGAAGAGTAATAACTTTCATTCGCTCATCTTGGGTAGTTTCACAGTGTCGAGCACCTTGAGGATTTTGCTCACGAATTCCCTTTTGCTGCATAATCGGTTCTGCACGTGTTTGTATTGGGATGTGTTAGGAGTACCCAATTCCGATAGCCTAGGAGTACCCTAAGTAGGGTAGCATTACCCGAGTTCGAGAATCTTAGTCTCCAACACCCCCCTCCGGCCCCCTTACCGGGCCTGCGCGTCAACATACACATCAACCTTAGTTGCGTCCTGTGACTATATGGTCACAAAGTTAAATGTGTTAGAATAATACCGTATACGACGCTGCCGTCTGTCTGACTGAACGCTGTTCGCAGGATATATTAGAGGGGACCTCTGGCAAGGCCTGGGAAGTGGAACAAAGTCAATCCGTCAGCTACTCGGGGAGTTACTACGCTTCAAAGATGTAACATCTTTGGCATAGGCCATAGGTAATGGGACGTTTTCGCATAAGGTCATGATATGAATGCTAGAAGGTTCGGAACAAAGAACCAACGCATTCACACCCAACCTCCAATAACTAGAAAGAGTTTAGAGCTCCCGGAAACACTACCAGAGAAGCCAACGAGCTCCAAGGAGTGTTGCAACTATGATATGTAGTGTACAGCAGTTGCGGGAATTATGACCAACACAACACAAAGGTCCACTCTCTGTACATAGAACAACCAGGAGTTGCCAACCAAGGAATTATGAGAGTATTCAATAGAATGACTTCTCCTCGACGAAGAGAGAGTTATCAGAACGAATTCCATTGGTTAGTTGTTGAGTTATCACAACTAGAAGTCATCAACTCTAGCATATATGCAAAGGCAACTTCGTATCAAGACTAATGATCCTCTTGACAACGAAAGGGACTATTGGAGCCAACATAGTTTGACTTGAGAACTCGGCTACAGGTCTAATGACTCTGAGGATCAGATAATTACTACTGATGACAAGTATGTCTTCCGGATGAGAAATAGTAATTACCAAAGAGGATGTGATGGTTTTCAGGGTCTCCCAGTGTTCGCACCTTTATGAGTACCCAACGTTGCGAGTTAGATTTGAAGAGGTACATATTTTGTATGTTAGATAGATGTAGTCTGCAAACACTCAGCCATGGGATATAAATATCAAAGTGTCTCTCAAGCTTTAGACATCATCAAGCAACGGAGAAGAGACCTTAACAATGTGATATTGTTCTTACGATTCTATTCTACTTTTTGGTACTCTTAGTAGTCATAAACAAAACGAGTTACTTCCGAGCCTTCCTAGACAAATCTCCGTCTATACGAACGAATCTTGATTAGCCTAGACAACCCTAAGTCTATACCGGTTGTCTCCGCCTAACAGGATGTTGTATACAATGTAGGACAAACGCAATATGGTGTGGTGTTTTTTTACTATACTATCCTATACTATACTACACTCTATTATTATAAAAGGGGGCAGTTTTGACCAGGGGAGAACACTTGTGTAAAGGGACCCCAAATACCCTTACACCCGGGTACAGTACTAGTACTTGCAAAAAAGAAACCCCCCCCCCACCGGCGGGGAAAGGGGGTGGTGGGAGTGGCCTCTATGCCACAGGCACAAGTATCGCTAAGTTAATTCATCTCGCTCGCTCTTTGTTTTGTCCTCTCCATTTTTCCCCCAACCTACAGTTGTTCCTTCCCCTTCACATGGAAAACAAAAAGGGAAATACCAAGTTGTGCACATTTAAAATAATTTTTTGACATTTCGGCATTTGCTCAATTTTCGCAACCTCTCTATCAACCCTTGTACCAGACCAACTCCCGAGAATCGATATCAAAGTGAGAGCCTCCCCAGAAGAGCTGTCACGACAAATCACTCGCATATTGTGCTCAGCGCCTACCCAACTGTGTGACAATAAAGCAACAATCACTACGAGAGGAAAAAGAAAAAAAGAAAAAGAAAAAAAACAGCGAACCAATCAGAAGGTGAATGAATCCGATAGCAGCCAGGTTTTGTTTTCTTTTGTTTTGCATCATCAAACCTGTCGCTCCTCCCTCCCCAACATCTTCACGATTCTCGCGTCGGCTAACCTGCTCTGCAGGATGTTATTTAGCCGGTTGAAAAGTTCGCTTTTCGAGCCGGTTAGGAGTATCTCGCTATTAGCTCTTGAATGTAGCTGGAGGTTCCTCTTTAATTCTGGCAGGTTCATATTCTCCAATTTCTTCGGGTCGTGAGCATACGAATCTGGTATGTCCATGGAATAATGTGATTCGCGGTTATTGAGATAGGTAATGCAGTGGTTCGGAAGCGAGAGCAATCGGCAGTTACCTGGAAGCGCCCCTGTGACCAATCGCCGCAATCCGGGCATCGAAATGTTTGTCCCCCTGAGATAGACTCTAACAAGTTTGGGCAATGCAGCGAGCGGTACGCGGCAATCGTCATCCATACCCTGGTTGTGAGACAAATTCAATTGAACCAATGTCTTGTGGTGACAGACAATGTGGTGGAGCGAATGTACCCCTAATCCCGTATTCGAAATATCAAGATCTGCCAGAGATGTGAGCAACATGAGCAAACTCAAGTCGTTGTTTGAAAGTTGTGTATTTCTCAGGGAAAGTGTGGTAAGGGCAGAAAATTGATCCTGCTGGTAGAGGCTCCTAAGTATGAGAGTGGGAGGCTTGTTCGGAATAAGAATTTCGGAAGGAGACGATGACGGGGTTGACAGATCAAGCAATCTAAGCCCGGATCGACGGAATGAATCGAGAAGTTCCGGAGACCAGCAGTCTATAACACAAGATTTCAGCCAAGTTCAATGTCATAGGGGACGATAGTGACAACTTTTTTTAGTAACCAGATCTGCAACTCGTTGTGCGGCATCCCCCTCAACGAGTTCAACGAGCTCACGAAAGTCCTTTTGTGGTAACAACTCTTTCAAAGCCCGATAGACTGGGCCGCCAACGGCGAAGGATTCCTGCAGCAGGGATGTCCCTTTATCAACCGCCGAGCCTAATATGTATTCAGATCAGCCCAAAGAATTGGAAGGGCTCCGAAGACCGATAGGGGAGAAGGCTCACCAGATTGCGGAGCTGGAACAACATTGTCCTCCAAATTACCCTTCCTCACATTTGGCTTCAGTTCTGACTTGTGTGGAAAAGATCGGTGGAGATCGATGGAATGAATATCGCTTGAGCTGGGGTTGGGATTTTTTTCCTTTAAGGCCACACGTTTTCTCCCTGGACTCCCGGAGGCCGCAACTGTAGCATCCGTTTGATCCCTTTTCCTTGAGCGTACAGCAGTAGCAGATGGGATAGCTGCATTGGCCCTTGTCCTTGGACCTGCAGCTACAGCAGCAGCGGAAACATCCTCCAGGTACCCCTCTTCCGCACCGACCCGAGAAGAGATTGGGCCAGTCTTTTCGTGTCTTCTCATCTTCTTCCTCGGGGGGTGCATGTCATCAGGGTCAGATTTCTCCTCCAACAAAGCAGAGCCGGGAGCATGGGGTATGGTGCCCCCGCATAACTTATCATCCAAGGAGGCTTCGGCGGGGTTGTCGTCCTTGTGTACCTTGAGTGCCACAGACTTCCTGCGAACCATGGTTTGACAAGGTGGGGGCACTCGCTGATAGTGATGATGAATATAGTGTTGCCGAAAGTGACTAATATGATGAGAAGTGAGAATTAGCTCCTGGGCGAGTGTCAGGGGCAAAACTGAATTTTTCTGAGCAGAGATGTTTCTTAGTCAGTTGGTTCAAGCCCCATATTTCAATGGGAGCAAGGGTAACAATACCGGTAGTACCGGTAAGGGGGTGGTGGCAGTTGGAGTCAACCACATGCCGACCCGGAAGTGCCGGCTCCGACATGTTTATGGTTAAACCCAGCATCCGCACAGCATTTGTAAAGGTGAGAGAAAAAGAAATGAAAGTGCAAGAAAAATCGAAAAATCGAAAAATAATTGTGGAAAAGAGCGGACACGCAAAGGCACTGCACCGACTTACAGCAAGTTACCGATACCGGTAGTGAGCAAAAAACGCCAATCGAGGTCTACCGGTAGCCTATAGAATCGTAATGAGCAATACACTCCACGACAATTCAAAAACGAGTGCCTGTAATGGTTACTAGTTTTCTCCACGTCGGCCGCTGTAAATGTGCAATGGATGATAGGATAGCATACCGTAGGTATTAGAAGCCTTTCCCTGCCGGGTTATGCCTACCGGTATCTGATCTATAGAGATTGAGCAACCGTAGTAGAATCGGACCGAAGGACGAGCTGCAGACCTCTCCTTAGGCGTATGTGTATGAGCACAGTACTATGTTGTACTATACTCGAGTACTCGAGTACGAGTACAAATACACGTGGGAAAAGCAACGATAGAATCCCGGTCAATATCGTACCAGCGGTACCGGCACTTGTTGTGTTAGAACACAAGGAGAAGGGAATTCTGAATAGGGTAGAGATCGCTAGGGTGGGGTGTGAATAGAGCGGGAGAGTGAATTGAAAGGGGGGTCTTTCGGAGATAGGAACCGGTAGCCCAGATGTCGCCGCTGTCATCGGCGTTACCTGGCTATGTTATCGGGGGGTTCCCGCCACCTGAAGGAGAGCTCGCAGCTCGGAACCAAACCTGCGCAGTAGGTGTGCCAAGCCACTATAAACTAAGCGAAGTTATGGGGGCTGAGAGAGGAGGGAAATCTCTCTCTTTTTTTTTTTTTTTTTTTTTTGACAGGGGAGGACATCATTATCACCATCATCACCACACATGCGAATAGAAGGCCTGTACCGGTACCTGAATGTGTTCATACCGGTGCACACTGTTTAAGCACCGAAGGCCTAAGGCATAAGACAGACGGATAATGGGGGAGGATCAATCGGAGGAATGGTTTGACCATCAATGAAGGAGTGAAGGAGTATTTACGGTCCCTGCGAGGAGGGGGGCATTGATTTCAATCAACCCACCACCGGTAGTCTACAGCATCATGCGCTGAAACATCAATGCTTCTTCATTTAATAGAAACACGCAAAGTCCGTGTCCAGTACCAGTACGAGTACAGTACCGATATGTCCACGGCCATCACAGACACTGTACTTGTACGGCACTCGAATTGATCTACTCGAGTAATGGTGGGGTCATGCAGCCGCTTGTTTAGCCACACACCGGGGAACCGCATCAAAGGGTCCAGCAGCCGCTTGTTTTTTCGCTCTGTAACCCACTCGAACCTGATGCGGCCACTAAATCGTTTTCACCACACAGACAGACCAGACAGACAGCCTTAGAGTTGATTGTTTTCTGGGGCAAGATACCGGCGCTCTATGGTTGAGTAGTCTACTCGAGTGTGCATCAACAACTTGTTCCTTCCACCATGGGTGATGTATGGTAACTGTTGAGAAGGCTGATATGTGAGATGGAATGAACCCTTCTCCCCCTCTCCCCCCGGCGGGCAAATTCACAAAGTAGTTATCTCGAGCACAGCACAAGGCTCACAATACAGAACAGTAATACGGTATGAAGCATAAGAATTGAACTTACTCCTTACAACTCCCTCTACCAATCCATAGAATGTTGGGGAAAGGGAATGGGAATGGAGATGGAAATGGGAAATGGGAAATAGGAAATGGAAAAAGTAAGAAAAAAGTGAGAAAAGGATCAGTGCAGGTACAGTACAGCATTCGACAGAGAGACTGTGCGAGAACAATAATAATAATAATAATAGAAATCTATACGAGTAGATCAACGATTAATGAAGGACAAGACATATGATACTTTCAAAGCTATAATACTGCAATATAGAAGAATAAGGAATATTCATCAACCTTTTACGCCTTCTTCTAATTATGCTTCCCCTTCCTCTGAACCTATTCCCTCCTTCTTTCCCTCTATTCTAGCGCCTCCTCTCCCCTCCAATTGTTCCCTTCTATCGCACTCCGCGATGAATTCCTTCTTGTAGCTGATTCCTTCCTGCTCCATCCCTCCCTCTCTCTCCTCTCCACTGCTCCCCCACCCACCCTACCGTACAGTATGCCCGCATGCCCTAATCCTTTCTTCAACGCCCCATTTACCCCACCCCTCCGCGGATTATCCCATGCGATCCTCTCTCTCTTGCTTACATCAACACCATCATCATAACCATCATCATAACCGTCATCATAACCACTATAACCATCATAACTATCCTCCCAGTTTTCTTCCCGTGTTTGCCTCCACTTTCCAATTTTCCTCCCTTCCTCAAACAACCCATCACAACCATCCCATCTCGCTACCGCAGCAACAACCCGCTGCTTCCTACCCTCCGCCCTCTCCCAATACCGGTAGCCCTCGATTACAACACCCAGCCCACCGGGTGCGTAGCAGTTGAAATTAAGCTCCCCTCTTCCAACATCCCACCACAACCCGTTTTTTTCTACTTACAACACCACCACTACCCACAAACCATAACCGCAACATAACCCACGACAGTCGCAAGCTCTTCGGCCATGACAAAGGATAGCATCCTTCTATCGCTCCCCGAAGAGGTCATCGAAAATACCCTCAAATTTATCCCAGATGACGACAGCGCTCTACTTGATATCAGTTTGGTCTGCAAGAAACTCTATCGCCTCTCGAACTCTCCATTAGAATGGCGGACAAGGTGTCGACGGTTTCGCTACTGGGAGCCCCGGCACGAGTACCGGAAAAAGGTCAAACACCCTCTGCCAGCTGAGGTGGATTGGAGGTCTTTGTTCGTTGAGAGGATCTATTCGTACAAACGCACTACAATGTTGTTGAATGAGATCATTTCCTCGCCTGTAGATCGAATAAACAAATTCAATAAAATCGCGGACATTGGCTGCGATGCGAAGGATTGCTTGGCAGAACACGCAAATGCTTCTGACGACATTGAGGACGTTCTAGCTCGGAGGTGACTTCAATTTTGGTGTTTTTTTCATGTGCTCGGTTTTTCGTCGAGATACTGGGGAATAGATTGATATACTAACCCATATTTCCAGATGGTATGCAGCTGCCGCCATCCATTATATCCATAGGAGACAGGCCATAATGGGATGGAAGAAATTGGCTTCCGGGGAAGACATCTCTCTTGAATATGCCCTAGGCTGCTTTGAGCTTTTTATCCTGAAGACACCGGAAGGCGATATCGACGACATCTCAGGGATACTCGACGAGTTAGCCGCCCGGTTCAGGTCCGAGACCGCCAATTTTGCGGACATGTCGACGAAAGCGAAGGCACTTGCTCTATGTACATACATGAATCGGGAAGGATTTCGGGGAGCTTCGTACGAGAGTTACCGCGCCCTCAAGAACGCCTTCATTGGCGTTTCCCTGCGTACAGACCGTACGAACCTGCCACTAACCGCAACAGCAATATACTGTAGTCTCGCCACTCGAGTAGGCCTAGCCGCGTATCCATGCAGTTTTCCGTATCATGTCTTGGCGATAGTACGCAACGAGGATGGAAACTACATTTATCTGGACCCCTTCCGCGGAGAAGGCAGTGACCTCCCTGTTCAGGGCCTGGAACATCAGCTGAGCGAGTTGGGAGTTGGAGCCACAAAGGATGAATTCCTATGTCCATCGCCAACCACCGACATTGTCCTACGTACCTCACGCAATATACTGGAGTCTCTCCGACGTGCTCCGGGGCCACCCGATATCCAGCAGGAAGCTGTCGAAATTGACCGTCATTCAGCTCTATATGCGGCCCTAACAGCGTCAGCGCTATTAGGGCCGCGGATCACGCTAAATGTGGTACAGCATATGGCAAGACGCATCCAGGACGAGTATTCCATGGACGTCCAGTTTTTCGAGGAGGACATAGTCCCCAAGTTGGAGGACCGGAATGCGCGGGAACTCCTGTTAGAGAAGTGCGGTGAGCTGCGGGCAGAGGATTCTGCTCAAAGACCCGTTTCCCGGAGAGAAAACTTGGATGGAAATGACGTTAGGGTATGTGTTCAATCACTGCTGTTCCAATTGGTCCGAGTGCAGACCTATCGGGAATAAAGATGCCAGGATTCGGGATGGGGAAATTTTGGGGTAGGGAACACCCCAAAATATACATTATAATACCCGCTTGAAAATCATTCCGAATCTGGCATCATTCCCTCATGGATCTGCTTGGGGAATCTGCAATTTTCTGACTATCTTGTTCGGCTAGTACCGTGTCGGAACTGTCTTCGTTCATAAACGATATCCATTTCAAGGGGTAGTGTTTGGCTGGTCACGAACGTGCGCTCCAAGAGAGGGAGAAGAGTGGATGCAGACTATGGGTGTTGACACTTTGAGCAGAGGACGGCACCAACCATTCTACCTTGCGTTGTATGTTCACCTCCCCCCCACACACACCCGAGATAGATATCTTGATAAGGAGAAAAAAATAACAAAAAGCCAGAGTGATGGACGGTAGCGTACGCTACGTAGCAGAAGAGAATATCGTCGTTTCCCAAACGGACCCGGTCGAATCTCTGAAAAAGCTGGCGGGCAAGTACTTTAAGAGATATTCCAGGGCGGAGAGAATGTTCATTTCCAACATCCGCGACGAGTATCCCGACGATTAAAAAAGTTGAAGCCCCTGTTTTCCCATTGCCTCTTTCTACTTTTCTTTTCCCTGCCAAGATGCATATTTCGAGGGAGGGGGCACGTCTAAACATCTATTGCTCCCCTCCTTCCCACTTTTCTCGTCTCAAATGCCGCATTTTCACGGTTGCATATTATCATTTGTTTGGCGCATCGATGGAGTTTTCCCCTTCTCCCTGTTCTTCTCTCAATACTATCATCTACATTAATCAAGACCCCGGCCACCATGATGTCACGTTAACCATTATTCTAAATTCCTCTATGTAGGGTACAGGATCCTCTGTGACTCTGTGACTAGGTCCGAGTGATACCTCATGGACCTCTACCTACCATCTATCCAATATCTTACTAAAACCCCAACCACCCCAAGCCACTCCCCCAGGTGTGATACATAACTTATCATACCGGTGTTACTACTCGTACACTTGACATCCTCCAGCCCCGCCCGCCCATATTGCACGAAACCACACCACAAAAGCTAACCCAACCCCACCTCACCAGCACCCGTGTCCTCCAACCTCCCACACCATCCCATCCCATCCACCGCCGTCAAAGAAAGGGTCAAGTCGAGTTGGAGTGCCCTCAATATTCGCGTAAAGTACAGTACACTACCAAGACCGCATCCCGCACATGTGGAGGTTCAACTTTATTTTAGTTATGATATTACGGTAATATGATATTGTTTTCTCCGTTCGTTCCTTTTCCTAGGAAGGAGGTTCAGGGTTATCTATGGTGGTGTCATAGTGCTGCATTCCTTGGTGATGGCTTTGCCGGGAGGTAGGGGTGGGTATGTCAAATGCTTCGCGATAACGATTGAGCTTAAAAGGGCAATGTAGGTAAAGAAATGTAAAGTAAAAGGCTCCATAATAACCACAATAATAATTTAGCTCAAGGAGTCGAGCAATACAAGTAAAACTAGTTTACACGTAGTGAATAAAAAGACTTAGCAGCGAGCAAGAAGTGAAGGGATGGTGAAAGAAAAGAAAAAAGGATAAAGTACTGTACAGCACGAGTACGGTAGTATACATGATGGGATATACAAGTACAAGGACAAGGTCAAAGACAAATACACTGGTTAGGATAATATAACATTAGTATTGCCGGTAAAGCCACCCGGCAAGAGTCTCCGTGAAACGGAATTCTTGTTCCTCGTGGAACGGGTCCCCAACTCGCACAGACTCCAATTGCGCAAAGCCCCCTTTACGCCATCGTAATCTCCGTCAGAGAGGACTCCGTTTCACACAAAGACTTCAGCCAACTGACTGCGCATCTCATCTGGTCTCATCCCGTTTCATCCCGTCCAGTGACAACTCCATTCCGCGCCCACAATGACCCGACCCCCCCCAGAATCCCCTTTCCAGCGCAACGCCTATCCGTAATGATACGATATGATAGCAATGAGTCAGGGAATGCAATTATTATTTTGATTTTTGATCTTTTTCCGAAAAATACCAGTAGTGTGATACGAGTGTGAGCGAATTCTAACAGGAATCATCGAACGAGCACACCAGCATTTTCCAGGAGCGTCGAGATATCTTTATCTTCAAAACCATTGAGTTTTCCGCTCTCCAGCTATCCAGCTATCGTTAGTATCACTCGCTATCTTTGAGAAAAGCGAAGAATAAATACCTGTAATAAAACAGGCGACGGCTGCGCAGATATTACCGCCGTGAGGTATCCGCTCACCAAGGTTTCTTCGAAAACCGCCCACGTGTGCTTTTCTGCCAATCGGTCGAGGTGCGTTTCCAGAGGCGTGCTGTCCGGTGGTAAGACCTTCCCGCTCGCCCGTCAATCATTGCCGACAAGGGTACGAGTAATTTGCCAGGATCAAGGGGAAGAAAAAGCATACCTCTAATAGCGCCTCAGTCTTCATCTTCTCGAATAATATACCAACGCTCCCGCCATCGCCGCCAAACATTTCGTTGACCACGGTTTCATCATCATCCAGTCCGTCTCCACCAACCGTGGGCCCCCAAGAAAAGCATTCGTTCAGCGCGTCTATCCCCTTCGCGCCTTCGCATCGGTATGCCTCGAGGACACCCTGAACCATATAGTTTGTCGCAGTCTCCATCCACAGAGTGCTAACCTCGTCATTGAAAGCGCATGTCCAACTACTCAGGATCATGAACTCTCTCAAACCTTCGCGGAGAGAAATATTTCCCCAGTATATCCGCTGCGCGGCTGGCAGGCTAGAGAATCCCATGTGGCGGTGCATCTCCTCCGTATTGCGACGGAGGTTTGACGGTGCAAAAGGAGTTTGCGAGAATTCGAACGCGATCGGGACATTGGATGATGGTGATGACGATGAGGTCAAGTCCTCGATGACGTTGCTAGCGCGCTTGCGTGAGAGCCAGGCGCGTGTTCGTGCACCGGATTGCGACACTCGAGTGAATGTCGGACTCGTTGCGTCGAGTCTGCGCAACAAGATTGTTGCGAAACGACAGATGCGCTGACGAAGGGCGATACTATCCGGGAGAATAGCATTGGGGTGGAGACGCTTGAAGGTTTGGGTGAAGGCTGATCATTTGCGCGAGCATATTAGCACGGAAGAAGCAGAGAAACTAAGAGGGACGGGGGAGGGGGATTACAATTGACCAGACGCATCCCCATATCAGCAGATTTCGCTGCGTCCGTCCACTCCTGCTTCGCGACATGATCATCTAATCGCAGTTGTCGCTCTTTCAGAAGGCTAGATGTACAGAACCATAGCAGGTAGTCCAGGATCAATTCGTCAACATGCAATCTTGTAGTCACTTCGTGGGAATCCATATTTGCGGCGGGCATCGCGCCGACTGGTCGTAGTGGTTGAGGTAGATCTGCGCCGATAGATTGGATATGGGAGGGGAAGGGAGGGTATTATTGGAGAAGAGAGGAAGGAAAGAGCGAGGGTGGAGGGGATAAGGATAATGAAAATAAGGATAGGGGAAGTGATCACGATGGGGAGAAAAGAGATAGGGGTGAGGGGAGGGGGGGAGGGGGGCGGTGGGGGGGTAAAAAAAGAGTGAGAGTTGGTGAAAGAGGGAGCGGAAGGGACTAAAGAACTTTACTCTGTTTGTTCTGTGCATGGTAGGTATATCTCCTTGATGTAGTTCTAACCTCCATGTGGAGATAAACCCCGTATAAATATCGCATCTGGATGTTTGTTCCCTTCTTTTTTTTTTTTTTTCTACTTTCTATTTCGTTCTCCTACCGGTACCTCGCTCCTCTGATACCGGCAGCTCACCGACGCCTTAAGTTTGCTTCCCTTTCCCTTTTTCGAAAATTCCTTCTTGTTTTCCCCCCTTTCCTTTTCTCTACTCGTGAAGGGAGTTCAAGGGGTAGCCCGACTAGTGTGTGGGAGGAGGACCATCTCGCATCTCGCCCATCGCGAGAAACCAAGACATGCAGACATGGAGAGAGCCTTTTGGGGGAAAAAAAAAATAAAGAGAAGGGAGCGGTCCGGAAGGAGAAAGTGAAGAGTTTCATGAACGTCCGTGCGCTGAAAAGGATATTTTAATTTCCTTCCCGTGCCAAAGGATACCGGTACCGCACTGTATACTTGAGTACAGCACAGCAAAGCAAAGCACAGCATCCCTGGGGTTTAAGAAATGAAGCGCTTTTCGAGTGAGATATTATGAGTGCAGCAGTTTTCTTGCTTTTCTCTCTCCTTGAGATATTGGCATGTATGATGCTAGTACAGTATTGGAGAACCAGTAGTAGTATGATATCTCGTCACGTAGCCTGGGGTAAGAGCTCAAAGGGATATTTTTACTGGGATAGTACGAGTACTCGTACAGTGTCGTGTTGGTGCAAAAACATGATGAAAAGGGATCTCAGTTCGTGTTTGTGTGATACGGTGCCGGTACTGCACCGGCACAAGCGCTGTGCCCATGGTGTAATTTACAGCAATTTTGACGAAACCGGATCTCCTCCACCCGTGCACAGTTCCGGTGCCGTATCATACTCGCTGGATAGTACTGTACGTACTTGTTGTACGAGTACAAGTACTCGAGTACATTCAAGTACAATGTGCGCAGCACTGGCACACTTGTCCGGAGCTATTTTCAAGCCTTCAATTCTTTAGAGCCCGTGCCCTTTGTCCACGGCAGATCACAAATCACTCTTCTCAAAGCTACCTTGCTCCTTCTCATCCATTCCCACCACATATTTATAATATTCCCCCCTTAAGTCATGAAGCCCTCGTATTCCGCTTCCTACCGAGTGGCCTAATACCGAAGCCCGTCCCGCTCGTTTCTCAGCCCTGAGCACCTCGATCGGGGAACAATGAGTTACAGCAACGTCCCGTGGATGGTACAGTACCGTACTGTACTAGTACTAGTACTGGTACTAGTACTGGGCCAGCCATGCTTTAGCAATGGGGAACAAGACCGGTTCGACAATGATCTCCAAGTCCGCATGACGCACACGATTTTTATGAATATTCATTGGTCGCCTTCTTCAACGGCATTTGTCTTGCCTGCACTGCTATCTTGTGCAAGGGGGAAAAATGCAGCTCAGATTTGCATGCGCGTCGTGTGCGCCCGGAGCCAAGAGTTGGGAGGAAAGGTTTAAGATTCGAGTATCATACCATCGATTGAAATCTTTCACCCCGTCCGCACCGGGGTATAAGCACCATATTCAATGGGGGAAAAATTGTGATTATTTTTTTCCTGGAGCTTTTAAGCATCATTTTCTGGTAGAGTTTTCTCACTTGAAAAGTTTACTCTTTTCTCTTAACTCCCGCCGAGGGTAGCAAATGTTAGTGGCTTGAGACATTCCATCAGGCACATCAACTCTAAAAAGGATCCACAATATCTACCTCAATAATTGAGCTAAGAAACGGAAAAGGATTTTTACTACGATACGATAGAAGCTGTGGAAATGTTTAGTTCAATTTTTAACCTATTTTCCGTGGCTATCTTCACCAATCTTCACTTGTTCTGGGAGTGCAAAGTCAATGTCTTACGGTGGTGTGGGCGAGGTCAAGAATTGCAGCCGATGGTATGCGATGACATGTTAAACATATTCCCCCGCAATCGATGGTATTTTGGACCTTTTTCTCAAGAGTTAGACCCCGCCTGCCGTGCGCTCGCTCAGCATTCGAATCATTTGCACGCCGCGCAATGTGCACAGCAACTTCGGGATGTTTTGTTGGTACGATATGCAATTATTCCCTGCCCGAGTGCTCTGAGCTCAATAAATGTCTCACAGTTGGTGCAGCGCACGACTCTAATTGAATAGGGCCCCACGGGTCCGTATTCGGGTACCGCCGGGGTTTATCATATTGAGCAATCCCGTGGCTGGCGGATCTCGGAACATGTTTTGGGAGCCTGCTCAAGAATTTGAGACCTTGTTGGGTCTTATGTACATCTCCACGCTTTCCCAGAGAATCGAGAGACCGATCTTAGACACTGCGCAAACATCTTTTTTCTCCTTCCCGCGTAGAGAGCGGGAGATACTAAGTACTCTAATACTTGAGGGCCCATCTTCCGGCCTGGTAGTGGGAGTACCGTAGTATCTCATGTGTGATTCCTTGATCGTGCCGCCTGCGTTTTGGGGAGAGTGAGCAATCCACACGATGCTTGATATCCTGCCTGGGCCGATTATCGCTCCGGCAGGGCCCTATCCAGGCATGGCGGCAGCGCCCGCTCAGACTCGATGTCGGGTACGAGTATACATCTCTCTGTACCTCGCCCATTCCATGCCGCTGTTCTTCGTGCTAAGAACTGCTCGAGGCTTCGGGAACACTGAGGCATGGGGGTTTATTGGGGAGCGGAATGGCGTATATTCGGTGAAAGAGACACGCTAGAAACATGGCAGACTCAAGACAGAACGGGCGGGGGTGGGAATCCCTAGAATACCCCCTTTCCGTCAGGATACCGGTAGACTAACGGCACTCGTGGCATTTCATTCTGAAGATAGATAGCACTTAAATTATACGGTTCCGGAATGCTCCTAATAATATACCAGATTGCCCATTCGGATATATAATCCAGATATGATCTCGCCGACGCTGAGTGAAACAGCTTCTAAAATCCCGCTCGGCAGCCTGGAGAAACAAAAGGTAAAACCCAATGTGTAGGATATGGTGCAGTAAATACATTCATTGTCTGCACTGGATCATGAAAGTTGTCTGTCTATCAATTGTACGAGTACAGGCTTGTATCGTATGGGACTATATTTGTGATTAGGTAGATGGTGCGCTGGGTATAATAGGGAGATTTGAGTTCGTAGGCATCATAGACTAACTGACTGTGCAGTACTAGACTAGTACTGTATCGTACAAAGGCTGTTTTTCTCAACGCCTCGGAAATGTCCGTCTTGGCACACTATTCCTGCGGCTCCAAAAAGGTCTTTTGTTGTCTAACCTTCGGGCAAACACCTCCACAACTACCATCATGGGCTCAACAAAGACAAAACGCAAGGATGCCGGAGATAAGAGTGCGAAGCGCAAGAGGAGAAAGAAGGCCCGCACTGAAGGTATGCTTTTCCTAGCGATGGGGAGAGGGGACGGCAGTTAATCGTGGCAGTAGTTTCCTCTAGTTCCGAGAGCAGCAGTAGCGACAGCGAGAGTGAAAATGAGGCTGTTAGGGAACCAGTGGGGGGGAATCGAGTTGAGGAAGAAGAGAAGGCACAGGCTGTTTGTATTTCCAGCCCCTTATAAAATTGGTAATAAAGACAATACTGTAGCTAACAATAAGATCAGCCCGTGACAGTCGAAGATTCCGACTCTGACGCAGAAGTTGACGCTGCCGCGAAATTTTCTAAAGTATCATACCCAGCCAAGTTACCCCACCACCTAGTCACCCAATCCCACCCATTAAAACCGATGAAGGAGGAACACCTAGCTAATGAAAAAATGAATCAAAAAAAACGCAGAATGGCAGAATCCCACCCCAATTGCAAGACCTCCATGACTCCCGTGCCGATGAAAAATTCCAAGAGTACTACATGACCTACATCACCCGTGAACACGCCGACGATCTCGAGACTCTTCGCTCAGCGCCAGACTTCACCGATCGCTCCTTGCCACTTCTCATCCGTGCGCTCCGTTCAGGTGTGGACATCTTCAACAAAGAGGAGAAAGCAACGATCGTCGGTCTCGCTCAAGAGGGCGAGACCCACTAACCTGTCGAATCCGTATCGATGAGCCGGTTGTCGACAACGTAGTCCCTTGCACGGAAGGTGGGCGTTTTTTCTAGGGATGGCCAGAGAGGGGGAGGTTTCTTGTCGTTAAGAGAGCGCTCTTCACGGCGGATTAGTGACTCTGTGCTATCGAGTTTTGCGCTGGTGATTTTTATGGTTGTTGAGATGCGGGATATTAAGACCTTTTTACACACATAAAGAAATTACCATTTCATATCGTTAGCCTGCGGTCCGAGATTTGTGGAAGTGATGGGAGAGAGAAAACCTCGAGTAGATCAATCTGCTGATACACATTCTTCAATTCCGTCGCGATGGGAACCAACCGCTCCGCCGTCGGCTCTATGATATTCGATATCTGTGATTGCGTCTACCATACCCCTCCCCATACCCTCCAAATCAACATCACATCCTACTCCTCCGCAGCCAAACCGTGAAGCAAGAAGAGAATAAAATAAAAGAACAAACGAAAAAATAGAAATAGAAACCCACATCCTGTAACCCATCCTTCACCCCACACAAGTTCTCCTCACACTCACTCGTCAACCTACCAATATTCGTCGCCTAAGATAACAAACCAATTAGCCCAAACCCGCCACCACCCACCATGCAATGCAAAGTACGGAGGAGGGGGGGGGGGATAAAACAAACCAACGGCGCAAACAGTCCCGACCGAATATACCCCGCTATCTCGACCGCTACTTCGGGCGGTAATTCGTACTGCGGGTTCATATCTGGCATTTTCCTCCTTTTTCCTATAGCGAGTGAGCGGGGGGGACTACGAGTGGGTTATTTTTGTTTTCCTAGTACTGGTAAATTGGGGTGCGATGAGATGGCGACGGCGATGGAGATGGCGATGGATGGGGGAAGGAAGGAAGGAAGGAGGGGTCCGTGCGTTGTGGGTTAGGGTATCATGACTTATTGTTATCGCATGAGTGGAAGGAGAGACGGAGTGGGGTGGAGGGGTGGTCATGGGGGCTCACTCGGGGGTTGTTACGGGGTCGGTTTTAAGTGTGGGGGGTTGGGGCGGCGGGTGTATGGTATGCGTGTAACCTTATGGGACGGGTTTCTTACACTTTTATCCTTGTACTACTAGCACATTCCTTGGGTTGGGTTTATGCCATGTATTTATGGTATAGCGACTATCTTGAGCTATGATAGGAGAATGGTAATGTGGGTGGTTTTGAAACTTGAAGAATAGTTTGCATTCTTACTCGTACTGTATCAAAACGTCATGATACTACCGTACCGGTACTCCTTACTGTGTTGCACCAACTGGCTAGCCTCCTTCTTGGCTTCGCTTCATCCTCTATCCGTTCATCCATTTAATCCGTCGACTTGCAACAGGATACATAACTTGTGATAAAAAAGGCACGCACACACACATAAAGGAAAAATAAAGTAGAAGAATATTACAAATAATTTTTTTTCCTCCTCCAATGAGTATGAAATGAAAGTAGGAGTAAAAAAAGGGGGGTGGGGGCTATTCGTCGTTACTGCTTTCGAACTAGGTGTCTATCCACATGAAGGAAATATTGCGGGGATGGTAATGATGAAGGAGGGGGGAGGGAGAAGCCCGCTATAACAATGACAATGGGTTGGGGGTTACAGGAATAGAGAGGGAAGGGAGGGATTATGCTGAGAAGGAGCGGCCACGGTTACGGCCTCCTCGGCCTCCTTGACCGCCCTGCTGGCCTCCCTGGCCACCTTGTTGACCTCCCTGACCACCTTGCTGACCGCCCTGTTGTCCCGGAAATGCGTTAGTATTGGGCAGAATATCAAATCTCTAGAATCTTCAAATACCTGGTTGTTGTTATTGTTGCCAGCATTATTCCCAGCATTATTATTTCCACCCGCATTTCCTTGGCCGACAGTAAATTTCGTGCAATCGTCCTGGGCACCACGCTGGGCAATCGGCATGATCACCGGCTGGTGATTGGACGCACTGGCCATAGTGCATATGCGGTAGAAACCCGCTGGCAGACCGTCCGCAACCTCCGCCTCCAACAATCCGTTCCCGTTGCCAGCATCATTGATACCCTTGAAGAAAATAAAGTCGTCGGCGTTGGGCGCAGCAGTGGGTGTTAAGCTTCCACCGAGATCTTGGACGGTTACGTGCGTGTGCCCGACAATTACACCGCCATTGAGAGCTTGTGGCGCAGCGTAGTATGTGTTTGCCGGATTGGTGAAGGAACCAGCAGCCAGGTTCTCTACTTGTACCTGCACCGTGAAAGCTGTGTCTGGTTGGAGGTCCTGGCCTGGCTGCGGGTTGATGATGATACTTGATACCATGTTTGCTGTCGATGGGATATCTCCCATGACTGCCATTTTGTTAGAGTGGGCCCGATCATGGACAAGCGATATGGCGTACCAATTCCATTACACGATCCAGCCTGTACTTGCAGACCGTTTGTCAAAGTCTTTCCGGTACAGAAATTGATAAAGTTGGCGTCATCTCTAAAGCGCCATTAGCTCCCGTTCAAAACATCCCGTTTGAATGAGGTGTAACATACGTAGCGGAATCGGCCTGACCAGCTTCAGCTCCACCCTCTTGACCAGTCGCCTGTGAAGCTTCCTGAACGTTCGCAGGGTCTAAAAGCAGTGCGTTATTATCCTGGTTGTTACCATTCTGGTTATTGTTCTGGTTATTGTTCTGGTTGTTCTGATTGTTGTTCTGATTGTTATTCCCGGTATTATTATTGTTACCCCCGTTATTCCCTCCACGATTGCCTCCCCCATTGTTATTCTATTACAGCGCTCAGCAAAACTTACTTTTCCAAGCTCGGGGGTAAGAGGGGCAAGTGGGGTGCTGGAGAGGGGAGGAGAAAAGCGTACCTGTCGAGGGACTAAGTCCAGACCTCGAGCGTGGACGTTATATGGGGAGATAGCGGATGCAAGCCCCGCGGAGGCGAGCAGAACAACGGAGAAGGCAGGAACAATCATAATTGCGCTTTTCAAAAGTCGGGCTTAGGCAAAGAGTACCGGATGAACAAATGCGAGAAACTTGAAAAAACTCCCAAAGAATGGTATAGAATAGAAGCTACGATCAACGTAATCTCGGCCGGCGAGCTGGAAAGTTAGGAGGAGGAAAAGAAAAAGAAGGAAGAAAGAAAATAAAGAATGAAAACCCCTTTCCCTTAGGACTTTCGATAGGCTGGTAACTAAGGTGTTGGATAGAGGTGAAGAAGTGGAGTGGGTAAGAAAAAAATAAATCTCGAGTGAAGGAGAGTCTTGGAGTCTTTTATTTCATGTCCATTCTAACTAACTCCTACTCTGCACTAGTACCGGTACTCCTAGGATTCCAAGTTTCTTCTTTGTTCCCCTCTAGGGGTATTGCCGCTCCCCGTACAGGTTCTTTGCGGTTGTTGGACGTTGAAACCATATATCACCACGACAGCGTATCGGGCTTGTTTCGAAGGAACCCTGTAGCCATTTTCATGCACACGGGACAGTGTTGGCTCTCGGGCCAGTCGGGGGACGTGCTCTTCCTCTCTCTCCCTTCATCATTGCTCCTTCCTGATGAATTCGGGGGGGAGGGGGAAGGTCAAGGAAATGTAGCGGGTCTACTCGTTGGAGACGAGGGGCGGGTTAGTGGAGCGGAGGAAATAGGGGGGGGGGGGTGGAGAACGAAAATGCCCGTCACTGCACGATAAAGTTAACCTTCAGTTGGGCGCTACACTCCTTTGGCTACTAAGCGACGGTCTTATCCTTCCTATTAGGGTAATTGGGGTTGTAGTGGAGTCTTCTGGTTGGGGTTTCATCCTGAGGCTCGTCCCTGCAACAACCAGTGTCAACCACAGAAAAAAGGAGCTGAGCAGTCGAACTCGGGGCTGTCAAAAGTATGCCCAGGGATGAGCTTCGGGTCTCCATCTCAGCATCCAAGAGGAAAGAAAGGATTACCTACTACCTACTTGAGTACTGGTACTATCGGTAGGGTATTCTTCTAAGAACCCCTACCCTAATGTCCCTACCCAAGGTCCCAAGACCCCCCCACCCTCAAAAATCCCGCCTAGTAATACAAAATGCCCTCAAACCACTACTTCTCCGAGTATCATAATATTATACCCGTATCATACTTGTGCTATAAGGTACTCTACCGGTAGTATTTTACCGGTATCGACATCCAGCACTGTACGAGATCGTTGTGTTGCTTCACTGCCATGTTTACCAAACGCGCCCCAACACCCAGCCCCCCACTGTATTGGAATGTGCTCATAAGCTGTGCTACATGCCTAACCCCCTCATGAGATCCAAAGAATCTCCTTTTAGAGCAATTGTCTCTCCCCCTCTCAGTTACCGTCATACTGGTAGTCTTTTAGGCTCAACTTCAGTACAAGTACAAGTAACAAATATAACTTTACTAAACTCACTAGCGAGGAGTCCAGGGCAGCCATGCGAGGGGCGACAGTGACACTGTGGTACAGTACTGTAGGGCCCAAGATTACTTGTATTAGCGCAGGGTCAAGCACGCAAACCACATGCAAGAAGGGTGTTGAAATCCCGGGGCGACCGAGACTTCAGGAAGGGAAAAGGGTGCTAACTCGAACGGCCGTTGTCAGATAGATCTGTTCCCCAATGGATTTCGCATCCTACTGTACCACCCGTACTGTACGAGTACTATTTTATCAGAGTGGAATTCATAGTCGGTTACAAGTTGCTGACAATATCCACTGTCCAGACCAAGGGCAGCACCGTTTTTCTCGAAGAGACTTCGTGTGTGTATATTTCGCACTATTATGGAGGGTGCGCTGCGCCTTGCGGGATTGCTGCTGCTGCTGCTGCTGTGGCTTCCTTCCCAGGACTTCCAGGAACCTTACGAAACGCGGAGAGCTGTTTCACACACCGTGCTTGCTCAATAATCACTAATGTAAATTCACTCTACCGTACCTTGCCGACAGACCGTGGCATCTAGAAAGGCTCCCCCAAATAGATGTCTTGGCTCTAGACTTTCTGTGGATGAAAGCCGCCAAATGTATTGTCCATGCTAATTCCA
The DNA here is from genome assembly GCA_006112555.1 of Tuber indicum. NCBI lineage: Eukaryota > Fungi > Ascomycota > Pezizomycetes > Pezizales > Tuberaceae > Tuber > Tuber indicum. The sequence goes on along the minus strand of VBSK01000066.1, from coordinate 109,230 downwards.
AACAGATGCACACACACATTTTGGTATGAGGAAGATTCGTGAATTAGAGGCGCATAGGATAGTGGAGCCTGGTTGGATAAGGTAGGTATTGCATCAGTATTGAAGTGCGCTGTTCTGAGTACACCAAGGCCAAACAACGAAAGAAGACTAGTCTCATCCACAACATTTAACTCTAAAAGCCTAATGTATCCTACGAAATCTCACTCGCCCGTGTTCCCCGACACTTCACAACGCGTCCCTCGTCTTGAAGAACCTACTAGTGATTACCATGACTTCCCCAAACACCTTATCCACGGGACCTCGCACGAGGCCATTCTGAATCCACTTGGGAAGCTTTGAAGCTATCCTGTCTGTGGAATACCTTTTGTCAAGGAGCGCGATTACGGCGTAATCCTCTCTGTGTCTAATAGCCCTACCAATACTCTGGTTGACGGCCCTCATGCAAGCGTTCTCGTAGAATTCCCTACCAGCCGCCTTCGCAAAGGCATTGCATGCTGTGGTTTCGGAGGATGGCAAATCCATGGAAGCTCCGCAGTAAGAACTCTGAGCCACCTTCTCCACATGTTCCAGCTTTGCCCGCCACTCAGCGGTATTGCTGTTGGGGAAGGGCAAACCGACCATGATGATCCCACGGCCAAGACTGGTTATATTATTGTCCCCGGTCAGTCTTGTAACGCTCTGAGTGAAGGGTGCGAGACCGTACTTGTCGTTGAAGTTTATCCCTTCTGACATTTTCCCGCCAACAACTGACAGGAGAAGACCTCCTTTGCCGCTGTCTATCGCTTGCGCATACTCTCTGAGCACTTCTTCAACACTGCTTCCGTCACTGGACTCCCGGAAGACCTATAGGTTTGAGTCGCGACATTAGCAATACGTCAGAGGGGATAAAGAATAGGCTACCGGTACCGTTTTTCGATCTTCGAGACGTTCCCAGAGGGATTTGGCGGCAGTGTTGGATGCGGGGGTGGGCTTCTTGCGCCATTGGGAAGCAACGAATTCCAAATATGCATAACTGGGAAAGAAGCAAACGACCCCATGCGGGATCACTTGACAGAGGTTTACGATAGCCCTGCCCAGCTCCTCAATCTGAGACCATTAGGGGACGAGAAGAGCAGTAGTTGAGCTGTTGGAGAACGAACCATGGCAGGCTGCATTCGTTTCTCAAAGGTGAACTCAAACTCCCTTCCACCTGGTCCTTTAGTTACCGGTAAAGCAGTTAGGTTATCTTTCGGGATGACATGTCCGCAGGATAACGTGCGTATCTTTTCCTTTGGCAGGTAAGGGAAAAGGTGGTTTGTGTAGTCGTTCATCTAGTACTAATTAGAAACCGCATCTTTAAACGCATTTGCAAATACTTGTTACCGGTTCCATTGTTCCGCCGGCTAGTATTACTGCCCTAGCTTCCTCCACGATTTCCTGGAAATGGTGAGCTGGATCCAACAGCATATACCTGAGACATGTATCATTTTTATCCTCGGTTTTACCATGGAAAAGCTTTCCCTCCGCAGAAGGGTTTGTCAAGGCCAGCAAGAAGCCCTGGATATGCGTTAGAACGGGTATGGAAGCTGTTGGCTGGAGGGCCTTGGCTCCCCCGGGTTTGTTAGGTAGCTTGTTCTTCTCCTGCTCTTTGGCCTGCTTATGCACGATGTAGCCTTCCACTTTGCGCGCTAGCTTGCTCTCGTTAAGGTATGTTTGGAGTTTGTAGAAGTTGACCTGGTCGATCCCTTGCATAGCCAGAAGGTCGCCCGGAGCGATAACTCCTTCTTTGGATTTCTTGGAGATTTCTTCTAGGTATGATGCGAGCGACGCTATGATTCGCAAGGTCTGCATGACGTAGACTTTGTTCTTACCCTTTAGTCTATTTTTAAACCTTGCTAAATAAATGTCGAGTTGAGCTTTGGAGCGCTGTAGCTGAGCTAGAGAAACCGTAATAGAGTAAATTGACGATATTGCGTTTATCAAGTTATGCGCTTCGTCTATGATAACTACATGGCCCTTTAGAGAAAGATCAAGCGCCTCGCGAGCCGATTTCTGAAGCAAGAGTGGGTAGGGCAAGGTGACTATCTACAATCCCAGAAGCTGTTAGGATGTTAGGATGGGCAAAGGAAGGAGACTTACCTCACTAGGCTTTATCGTGGGTCTTGATGTGTAGTACGGACAAATGCCCATCTTTCTTCCAAGGGATGCCAAATCTTCGATATCACGAATTTTGGCAAGTGTATGGTCCCTGAAATCACGCACAGCTACTTGGTCATCCCTTCCCGGGAGAAATTCGCAGCGTGATGCTTCAGAAGCCCCTTTCGCACCGGACTTGGGATTAGCGGCTGTGCTCTGTGGTACCTATGTCGAGACATTTATGCAGCATACCTGATCGCTGTAGCTCCAAACATCTCTCGTTGATGGCAGTGGGGTTCCCAAGCTTTGTAACTTTGGGATTTATGCAGAGATTTTTCCTCGAGCCGAGCGATAAATGTTTCACTTCTTCCTCCAAAGCCGAACCCTCTCCTCCAGGGGAAGACGGAGGAAACTTGACACGGCGGAGTTCGTTGATGAACTGGGTCAGCTGGGAATGAGTTCTGGAGCAGTAAAAGATCTAGAAAATAGTTATTATTAAATGCTTATGCTTATGGAGTGGGAAACCTTGCCTTGGTTTCATCTAGGAGTTCTGATTCTTCGTCTTTTGCCTCTTTTCCTGTTGGCAAGCCTAATCTACTGCGTTGTTAGCCTCCCCGAAAAAAAAAACACGAGTGATCTCTCGTCAATCAAGTCAAACGCACTTCTTCATCAAAGCAACAACCGCTGGTGAGAGCGCATCGCCTCCCAGAGAACCTTGAGCACCACCGTCTTCGTCCCCGCTCTCATAATCTTCTAAACAAAACTGGGCTTCATCGCCGTCACCATCAACCTCAACTTCTATTTCGCCTTTCTGTTCACCAGTTAACCATACAGCAATGTACTAAATGAGCTGGGCAAAATGGGATACCCGTCGTTTTATCTTCGGATTTGAACTGCTGTTCGCGAGCTGCTTCTCCCTTTTCTCCTTCTCCCGAATATCCGCAAGCCGAGCTTCCATATCAGCCTTCTCTTGCAATAGCTTCTGCTTCTTCTCATCTCTGGCAAATTGTTTCACCCAGTCGGGCGCTCCATCGTCTTTTCGTTCCAATCACAGAAATCAGCTCTCTCACACCGCCATGAAGAAACCTACTAAATCCCTCATATAGTGTTTACCTTCTCCATCTTCTTTCAATTGCGATTCTATCGATTTTGACTTATGTTCGCGGAGCCAGGTCAGGGCACCACATATCAAACTCAGAGATTTACCCTACAATCAATTAACACCAAATCCATATATTATGTTCTGTTTCGCTGAGTGTGCTTACAGTGCCTACAGTGGATTACGTTAGTGGGTGCTGATTCTATACGAGGGAACGAAAAATTCTACCAGTTGGCGATTCGAAAATACCAATACATCCATCCTCAATAGTTGTGTAAACGGCATTCATGAACTCGACTTGAATCGGGTAGGGAGTATAGGGGTGGTGGAAATCTTTTTCCTGTTTGTCTGCCATAGCTGGTTCTTTGATCGCGAGAAGTGTTGGGAAAAGGATCGGCGGAGTAGAAGGACGCGTAAATGGGTTTGGCAATTGGTAATTTATGGTTGATGGACCGCGTTGTTGTCATGGAAACGGCGTTGTTGCGAAGGTGGCGCCGAACGCTAGAAACATGCTCGCTCACTCGGAATATGGTACTGTACATAGTTGGGTTTCTAGCGGTAAGTATATCATACGTAAATTAGTGCATTATGCGATGTGATATGGTGACTTCTTGCGCAGCAACGGCGTTGGATTGAGGCAGCGAAACTATTGCTGGAGGACTGCAATCAAGCCACCCTCATCGAGTTCATGTTCACACCTTCAAACCCATGTAGACCTACTCAATCCTTGGTGGCAGGGCCCTCCGAGGTCCAGCTGGCCCAGCCGGCGTCTTGGGAGTGTTTGAACCTAGAGCTAGTCACAAGACCTGACTCATTCCGGATCTGCCTAGACTGCCGCCTAGGGAGTAGTAGTGAATGCTGCAGAGCTTATCGCTAAGTACCGGTAGTGATTGCCTCGAAAGTCAGACGCAATGCGCGAAACAGGATTACCATAAATCGGGAACATTGACATCATACCTGTATTGGGTTATATATCGTAGCGCTTGAGTACACTTCTGTTTTACACCAACCAATGTATCGGTGCCCGACTGCCTCTGGCCGCACATCCGTAATCGGTGATCCGTGACTTCCCTCTAAATCCCGTCTTCCTCACAGCAAAACATGCCCTTTTTCACCACTGGTGTTCTAGCTGTGCTTCTCTTTTGCACACGAAAGGGTCTTCTTTTATCTGTGTTTATGATCTCTCTTGAGGATGTACCTACTGCCGTAGTGGGTTCAGTGTTTGAAAATGTAATATAGTTATAATTAACCTCAGGAGAAGAGAAAAGCAGTCCAAATCTGGCTGCCGTTAGTGTAAGTACCATATCATACTCAGTCATGTTTGACAGCGATATTATGGGGTGCCTACTTGCAGATTCCAAAAATATCCGGCCGCCTTGGCGCCAAGACATCCTAATTTGCATCTGAATGAGCAAATATGGGGGCCAAGGCGTCCGGATACTTCTGGAATCGGCGAGTAGTTAGTGCAGCGATTGAGATTCCATGAACCAATAAACCCCCGTGTAATTAAGAGGAGCCCGTGGGTTGAAATCCTGCCCTGTTTGGAGATTGATAACCGTGGCTTTCCTTAATGAGTTTACGACGAACCGATTCCGCTGCGAGGTAGTATAGGCTCTGACTCTAGATAGTACACCAAGGGGTAATATAAGCAATCAGCGGTGTAGAATAGCGGAAGGAAAGGGGGAAAATAGGGCAAGGGTTAAGAAGGGAACTTAATTGTTTTGCCTCTATTGAGTTGGAAAAATCGACTGCAAATATAAGCTCTCTAGTATGTACAGAGCTGGGCTGGTTGGTTCATGGGGGTGGTGGTTTTTTTTCCGCTAGCCCTTTCCCCATCGATAACCTTGTAGACTCACTGTTTCCACAATAAAAAGAAGTTAGGTATGAATGGTCACTACTGGGAGGAGATATTGGGTCCGCGCGATATTGGAGTAGTTGTAATTAATTTAAGTCCGCCGGGGGTTGTCTGAGAAATTTGTCGTTCGGAGCGGCGCCATTTCAGACATATCGTTTGTGGGAGTATACCGGTAGAGTTATTCGACACATAACGGTACGATAGACACATTGGGAGAGTTGATGCTATCGCCAAGACTTCGAGACTTTTCTGTTTTTCGCAGCTCGGGATATTGTAGAGGGTAGATTATGGAGGAGGGTTGAACTGTGGGCTTTTTTTGGAACTGGGGAAAAGCCGGGTTATCGTGTTTTGGCAACCTGGTCCACTAACTGGAGGGCATCAAAACCATCCGAGATTTGTAAAATAGATATCGGGATTGGCGTTATGGTATGGTACTACTTATATTTATTTGTGGCTATTCTTTGGCAGGTAAGGTGTCACTTTTCTGGACATTTCGTATGATTGAGCTAACTAGTACGGGTACAGTACTGTACTGTACGAGTACGAGTACACCCACGCTAGGGCAAGCTAGATACAGGATCTTAGGCCCCTTGGGAGATAGATCGTTGCTTAAAGTGTTACACTCGATGTTCAGGAACGTCGGAAAAGCTCTATGAGGACTAGGGTCACGTTTTCCTAATCTTGGTCGGCGCCGCTATGGGCTTGGTGTTTTGTATAGGTCGAGGAGGGAAATTCCTCGAAAACCAGACCCAAACCAAAGCTGTAAAGCACGACCAAACTCTGCGCTGAACGATATCTTCAATGAAGCACCTTTTCACCAAAGCTTTACAGCCAATGAATACGGTAGGCAGTGCTCTAAATATGCCCAAAAATATGAGCATGGTTGCCGTGGTTGTTGTGTGGGCGTTGCTTCTTGCTGTCCCAATGTATGGTTATGGATGGGTGAGGAGAGGAAGGAGAACAGTAGAAGGTATAAATACATAAAAGTGAGAGTCTACTTGTATAGCTGGAAAAAAGGATAAGTTTAATAATACAAAATCAAGCGGTAGACCGAACCGTCCCACTGGAACTGTAGTGACGCTAACACCCTTTACACCGAACACATGAACAGAAATACATAGAGCCGAAGGTGATCTCAATGCTTAAGTTAGAGGCTAACGCAACCGGGAGGGTGAATAGCGATATCCACGGGATAGTATCGCACGCCCCGAGATTTTGGGCAAGAGTCGGAAGACGGGGTAGTATAAACAGTGTCAGATATTATGTGGGGTTGTTGAGAAAGGGGCGTGTATTCGTGTCCAAGAACGGCAAGACAGGCTTATGCGCCCTGAGTTTTAAACATTGCGGGTGTTTGCGGCTATCTGGGCTCGTAGCAGCTCAGCTATTCTCCTGTGCTCATTCTCAATAGCCCGCGATATTAGTGAGTGGCCGTACTCATCCAGCCTGTCAGGTATGACATCGCCCCGAGACAGTAGTAGCCTGGCCACTCCCTCATGTCCATTCTTAGCAGCTCGCGGGAGTGGTGTTCGGCCAAGTGCTGTGTCTGGCCTATCGGGGTTGACATTGTCCTGTCCAAGTAGTAGCTTCACCACCCCATCATGACCACTCTCGGCAGCCCGCCAGAGTGGTGTGTGACCACATTCGTCTATCTGTCGGGATGGACATCTTCCCATGGTAGTAATAACCTCACTACCCCCTTGTGCCCATTGTCAGCAGCTAAGGAGAGCGATGTGCGGACCAATACAGTGCCTGGCATATCGGGATGGACGTTTTCCCGCGAAAGTAGTAGTCTCACCACTCCCTCATGGCTATTCATGGTGGCCTAAGAGAGGGGTGCTCGGCCAACGCAATGTCTGACCTGTCGGGATGGACATCTTCCCGTGAAAGTAGTATCATAGCTTAACTATCATACTCCCTAGTGCCAATTCTCAGCAGCCCGCGAGAGTGGTGTTCGGCCGGGCACTATATCTGGATTGTCAGGGTTGACGTCTTCTTGTTCAAGCAGTAGCTTTACCGCTCCCTCATGTCCGTTCTCAGCGGCCCACGAGAGTGGTCTTTGGCCAGATTTGTCCAGCATGTCGGGGTCGATATCCTCATGTTTCGGTAGTAACCTCACCAATCCTTCATGCCTAAGCATAGCAGCCGATACGAGTGGCGTCTTCCCCGCGCAGTCGCCTTCGTTGATATCACAACCTTTCATCTCCATCAAAGCAGCCGCAACCTCAACAATTCCGAAGTAGGATGCACAATGTGGTCCAGTGAATAGCGAAAGAGCATGGAAATTGATGAAACCGGAAACCCTTACTTTATCGAAAAGCATCCGCCGCACTGTACTCGTACTGCACCTGCGACAGGGACCGGTTGCCGTAAATGATACTTCTTCACGAATAGTACACTTAGCGGACCTGCTAGACACCCCCGCGATGGACAGGAGGGGATTGTCAGTCTCACCAGCCTCGCGATCAATCTGGTAGCATTAACATACCAACGGGGAAGCCATCAAGAGGATATTCAAATGCTGCGGGAGCCCCCCAGTAGAAACCACATTAACGCCGTCGAATGGCCAACACCCCAATAGTGCACCTCACGAGGTAGGAGGGGAGAGAGCATTTCCGGACGGCGCGCTGAAAGGCTACCGGTCAATGAGAGAGCTCTTCCATACTCACGATAAGCAAGTATCGAGGGGAAGCAAGAGGGAATCTTTCAACTCACATACCCGGGACGCCCTCATTCAGGTTGAAGAAGAGGTGCCAAAGAGCCCAGAGTGCCGTACTGTTTTATCTGCTAGTGGATTGGAGGAATGGGGAGGGAAAGTGAAATGAAGAGTTTTTTTTTTTTTTACTACGGTACGATATCAACTGGATTGGAGTTAATGTTGGGTTATAATGATAGATGTGGTGCGAATTAAGACAGGGTACTACAGCAACTGCACAGCGGTAGACGAGACAGTCTGCAATCCGGACACCGCCTACTCGAAAAAGCATGCATAAGATAACCGAGCAGCAGAAGAAAGAATCTCCTTGGGCTCTACCCTCTGCGAATGGGCAAACCGGCTTGCTCGCTTATTTCTCGCACTCATCCGAAAAAGCGTTCAGAATCTTTGAACCTTCCTGTATCCACTGCCCATCAGATCATTGCTATCCTCCGACTCCGACCCTTCACATGGAATTACTCGGAAGTTCTGTTGTTGGAGGTCACCGGAGAAGGAGGGAATGAAGCCTGATTGACCACTCCCGAGACAGGACTGGGTTTACGCCGAGATGATATGGGTGAGTACGGAAGAAGCTTATGCCCGGTGGCCGCCGGGTCCGAGGGGTTTAGAGTTTGGAGGTTGGGGTGGATGCCAGTACCTAGTATAGAAGTCTGGGATGCCTACTAGTACGGAGGTGGGAATTCCAGCTCAATACTAGGAGACATGTTGTTTGGCAGTAGCGGAAGTAGCGGTGCGTGTTTGGGAATGGGAGCTGGGGAGCACTGGCATCATGTCGGTACAAGTACATTTGTCCCAGGAAAAGGGTGGATTTTTTTTAAAAAAAACAAACAACAGAGTTGTATGTTTATTCATCAACCGGTAGTAATCTATAAAACAACAAAGAAACAGTTGAGGCGGTGGGGGGGCAGTGGAAGAGGCACAAGAAGAGCGAATAAAAAAAGAAAAGGAAAAAAAAAGCAAGATACTGTAATAGCGAACCACACAATACGGTAGACCCCGCCCACTGCTGGGTAACAGCCCTATCCGCACAGTACGAGCCACACGCCTAAAAGTAAGTCAGTAGCAAACTGTCATCACCCTCGCGGGATAGGTTTTGTAGGAACCTTTTCTCACGCGTTATCGCTGTATATGGCACAGTTTAACAGGTCCCCATACGCCTTGGTGACAGTGGTCGGGGGCACCGCCCGCAAGTAATCGGTGTCACATTCGGTTTTTTGGAAGAAATCGATAAAGACTTGAAACCTGCGGTAATACTCCGGGGAACCCTTTTTATGATTGTCAGCTCTCACCCTGGCATGAGTATTTAAGGCCTCGATCGTTTCTTTGTGCTCTGGAGAAGTTAGTCTTCGTAGTTAAGTTGGGATAGGATAGCATAGTGGAGATTACTCACGAATTTTTTGGGCATCGGAAGGTGTTATCCCATATAGTTCAATAAACGTCTTCGAGTCACTCCTCCCACCCACCCCCTTGTAAAGTAGGGCATCGGTAATTACATCCCCCCATGTGCAGTCACATTACCCGCTTTAATGATATCGTAGTCTCTTTCCGTTGCGTTATGGAGTATATCACGTTTAAATGTCCCCAGAAACCTTGCGCGAACTTGTCGGTATTCCTGCAGGGCGAGGCTCAAGGTGGTGACACGGTCATCGAGGTGGTTGATCCGGGCATCATGAAAAGCAATCCGCTGCTCCATCATATGAAAGCGTTCCCGGAGAGGGGCCAAGTCTAGGCCACGACGATTACCAATATATGCAGTTCCCCACACCTCTTCAACTTCAAGATCATCGTCCTCTTGTGCCTGGCCAAGCGCATCCTTAGCATCGATCTTTATTTTTTCTTCCTCGCAACTAATCTTCGTTTGTGTGACCAATATGGCAACGCACGTAGGATCATCTCCGCTGCTTGCCGAACTCTCCAGGCATGGCACCACCCCCTCCAGCTCCCCAAGGCGGTTGATGAGTTGTGCCATGCTTCCTTTTGCACTGAGTCCCGCAGCCTTGCATCGCTTCCGCAGTTCCACCATTGTCACCGTGATTGTTGTTCTGATGATGGATGTTTGTTGGGCAGATGGTGGTTGGTTGTCGGTTGCTGAATCCAATGGTGGTTGAGGAATCGTACTCCTTTTATATTCCAAATAACGCTTGCTTATGCCAAGCCTTATCGCAAGCCACACCTTCAAGGGCTAGCGCTGATTAGGTGAGGCTCTTGTTGTTGTGCCAAGAACAAGAACAAGAAGTCATGGATGTTTTGATTTCCCCTTCACAATTCGCCGTGTTCCTCCCCTCCAAACTCCCTACCTCGACTATACAAACAATCAACCATCAACCCTCAATTTTAGACAATCTAATACCCTAGGTCAACATCTTATATTTGCGGCGACTCAATGTCGTCAGTAACCCCTGCCAGACCTTCTAGGCGGGCAGCCGCCTCACGACGTACGAAAAAGGTTGTCGAATCCTCAGAGTCAGAGGCGGAATCGGAAGCTCCAGCAATAGAAGAGGGAGATTATGAGGAAGCCGAAGAGGGAGAAGACGAGGATGAAACACCGCCCCCCCGCCCAACACCTCGCCGTAAGTCAAGGAGAATCACTAGTGCACCAGCTCCCGCAGTTGCACCACCGAGAACTGCCAGAACTCGGCGTACACGATCTGGGGCAGAGCCAGAAGCTCCCCCGTCCGTTGCTCCTAAACCTAGAGCAACTCGTACATCAAGGAAAAAAACCCCACTTAAATTAAAGACTCCAGAGATAGAGCAGGATTCGGATAGGGGGGATGTCTTAGCTAAAGAACAAGTGCCTGGGAAGGGGGATGCTCTTGTGCAAGAAGATACGCCCATGGGAGAAGGTGCTGCGGAAGACCCTATTGTCCAGAAGCAAACGCCTCGGCCATCAGCGACACCTGCACGGCTGCTTCCACAAGCCCTTGGACCTACTGGGCAACTTCGCACACCCTCCCCAACACCATCTGGTCGACCGACACCAGCGGTAGCACCACCATCAGAACAACCACAACCGGAAGCGACACCAACTACTCCTATTAAGCCTCTTGAAGGAATGGTGACATCGTCGATGGCCGGAGGGGATGCGGTTACCCCACGGCCTACGTCTTCCTATTCAAATAGCTCGCAAAATCCTCCAGTCATTGTAAAGTCCAGGGCAAATGCTCTTTTCCAACAACAGCAGTTGGAACAAGAACAGGGACCTAGGCCTCGGCTGGTTATTACTCACTTAGTGTTAATGAACTTCAAGTCATATGCTGGCAGACAGGAAGTTGGGCCTTTCCATGCTTCATTTTCGTCCGTTGTCGGGCCAAATGGTTCGGGTAAGTCTAATGTCATCGACTCTCTTCTATTCGTCTTTGGATTCCGCGCAAGTAAGATGCGACAAGGCAAGATTTCGGCCTTAATTCACAACTCGGCTGCTTTCCCGAACCTTGATTACTGCGAAGTCGAAGTCCACTTCCAAGAAGTCCTTGATGCGGCCGGCGGTGGGCATGAGGTGGTTCCAGATTCAAAGTTGGTTGTTTCGCGTCGAGCCTTCAAGAACAACTCTAGCAAATATTACATCAATGGCGGAACGAGTGATTATACCCAGGTTACGACTCTCCTTCGCGGCCGTGGAATCGATCTTGACCACAAGCGATTCCTTATTCTCCAGGGCGAAGTTGAGAGTATTGCTCAAATGAAGCCTAAGGCTCAGCACGACAGCGACGACGGTTTGCTGGAATATCTAGAAGATATCATCGGCACAAGTAAATATAAACAACCCATTGAAGAGTCTGCCACCCAAGTCGAGGAACTTAACGAGATTTGCGTTGAGAAATCTACCAGGGTACAACATGTTGAGAAGGAAAAAAACAGCCTCGAGGACAAAAAGGAGGCCGCACTTGAGTTCATCCGGAACGAGAATGAGCTCACAATGAGAAAGTCTGCGCTTTACCAAATTCATATTGCGGATAGTACAGCGAACATCAATGTCACCGCGGAGATGACCACTCAATTGCAAGCACAGCTGGATGAGGAGCTAGAGAAGCATCGGGGCAATCAAGATGAGATCAAGAAACTTGAGAGAAAGTACAAGGCCGGTTCTAAGGAAGTGGAGGAAGTGGAGGCTGCTACGAAAGCTATCCTTAAGGGGCTAGCCAAGAGCGAAAAAGAGAATGTCAAGTTTCAGGAGAAAGAAAAGTTTCTTACCCAGAAGCAGAAAGAATTACAAAAGGCTATTCAGACGGTTTGTCCCCACGGATTTATTTTTAAATGAGTTATATTGCAGGCTAATATCAAAAAGAATAGATTAGCTGCATCAGAGGCGGCTGCTACAATTGAAAAGCACACGCAGGATCTCGAGAGATTTGGTAAACAGATAGCGACTTTGGAAGCGAATTTGGGTACCGAAGAGCAGGAGTTGGATCGTATCCGTGATACTCTCAAAGGTGGCCAAGCCCAGCTTCCTGATACTAGTGTTTCTTTGAATGAAGTTAATATATATGCGTAGAGAAAACGCAGGGATATTCGGATCAGATCGCTGTTAAGCAAAAGACGCTAGAACCGTGGAAGGAAAAGATCAATGAAAAGCAGTCTGCTATTGCGGTTGCGCGGAGTGAGCTTGATATACTTTATGAGAAAAACAACGCTAGTCAGAATGCCATGGAGGAGGCTCAAACAAAAATTGCTGCCATCGACGGGTCCCGCACTGAGAAGGAACAGGAGCTCAAGGATTGTCAGAAGGAGATTGCGAAGCTCAGCAAGCAGGGTCAGAAAGTGCAGACTGAGCTCGAGAAGATAAACCGGAGGGAACCGCAGTTACGGAACAACGTTTCTGGGGCAAGGCAGAAGGCCGACGAAGCCAAAGCCTCCCTTGCTGCCACTCAGACTCAGGGTAACGTCTTGACTGGATTGATGCGATTGAAAGAGTCTGGTAGAATCGAAGGGTTCCATGGCCGTCTCGGGAATCTTGGAACGATTGATGCTAGATATGATGTTGCTATCTCGACTGCTTGTCCCCAGCTCGATAACATGGTTGTGGATAGCGTTGAGTCAGGTCAACAGTGTATTGACTACCTTCGAAAGAATAACCTTGGAAGAGCCAACTTCATTTGCCTCGACAAACTTCACTCCAGAAACCTTAATGCAATTGAAACGCCAGAGAATGTACCTAGGTTGTTCGACCTTGTCAAACCGAAGAGCCCAATACTTGCTCCTGCCTTCTACAGCGTCCTCCAAGATACCCTTGTTGCGAATGGCCTTGCTCAAGCTAACCGTATTGCGTACGGAGCTAAAAGATGGAGGGTTGTGACACTAGAGGGACAGTTGATTGATAAATCGGGTACTATGACTGGAGGTGGTCAAACTGTCTCTAAGGGAAGGATGTCGAGTAAACTTGTCGCCGATACCTCCAAGGAGGCAGTTGCCAAATTGGAAGCCGATAGAGACGCACAGGAGAGAATCTTCCAGGAGTTTCAGCAACAGCGAGGCGAGCTGGAGTCAACTCTCAGGGATATAAAAGGGCGTATACCAGAGGCAGAAGTCATGATTTCTAAGATTGTGCTCGAAATCGAAGCTGGGAACAAACAAAGGACTGACTTGGAGAAACGGATCCGGGAATTGAGTGCACAAGGCAAAACCTCTAAGATAGATGACAAACAAGTTTCAACTCTTGAGGGTAGGATTAAGCAGCTGGGCCGAGAAATTGGGGAACTCAACTCCGGAACTGCCGGGATAGAGGAAGAAATCAAGTCCCTGCAGAACCTAATCATGGAGGTCGGTGGTATCAAGTTAAGATCACAGAAGTCCAAGGTAGACGGCATTAGGGAACAGCTTGAGACACTGAACGAACAACTCTCCAATGCCGACATGGCCCGAACAAAGGCCGAAAAGAGTCGAACAAAGGCCGAAAAGGCATTCAACGGCAGCACGAAAGAGCATGAGAATATCGCAGTTGAGCTTGAGGAGTTGCATGAAGAGATCCAGGACCATGCAAAGCTGGCCGAAGCCGATAACGCAAAGGCAGAAGAGGCACAGGCTTATCTCGAGGAGAAGTCAGAGGAACTTGCTGCTGTTAAGGAAGAACTTGATGAGAAGCTAGGCGAACTCAACAAAACTAGAGCTGCTGAAATTGAGATGAAGAATAAGTTGGAAGAGCACCAGAAGGCGCTTGTAGATAACCAGAAGAGGTTAAGGCACTGGGAACAGGAGCTAAGCAAGCTAGAATTGCAAAGTGTTAGGTATGTTGTTACTACGGTTATGGGTCTGGGCTTGGTACTAATATCGGTCGCAGCGATGGTGCTGAGGCAACTGAAGAAGACCTTAGTCTGCCTGAGTACACTGAAGATGAACTGGCAGATATGGATAAGGCTCAATTGAACGGCGAGATTGCGGCTCTAGAAGGTTCGCGCCCCGTTCAAAGCGGCCCGTTGTGGTGGATGCTGATTTGAATGCTGAATAGAAAAACTGCAAAACGTGAACGTCGACATGGCCGTCCTTGCCGAGTACCGTAAGCGCGTTGAGGACTACCAAAGGCGAAGCAAGGACCTTGAAGAGTCAGTTATCGCGCGTGATTCTGCCAAACAGCGGGTGGATGACCTCCGGAAACGACGACTCGAAGAGTTTATGGAAGGATTTAGCGCGATATCATTACGGCTAAAGGAAATGTACCAAATGATCACCATGGGCGGGAATGCTGAGTTAGAGCTTGTCGACAGTTTAGATCCCTTCTCAGAGGGGATTCTCTTCAGTGTTATGCCGCCGAAAAAGAGTTGGAAGAACATTTCCAATCTTTCCGGTGGTGAGAAAACACTTAGTTCCCTTGCGTTGGTGTTTGCTTTACATCATTACAAACCCACTCCGTTATACGTCATGGACGAGATTGATGCTGCGTTGGATTTCAGAAACGTCTCTATTGTCGCTTCGTACATCAAGGAACGAACGAAGAATGCCCAGTTTATTGTTATCTCTCTGAGAAATAACATGTTTGAACTCGCAGCACGGCTGGTTGGAGTGTATAAAGTCAATCACATGGTAAAACATTCCTCTCTTCACCCTTCCTATTTCTATTACTTATCTAGAAATTGTGCTAACCACTGCAAACAGACTAAGAGTGTGACTATCGAAAACCAAGATTATATAGAAAAGCATTAATTTTTTTTTGCTTTTTATTATTGCTTTGTATCGTGGTAGGGTGGGTCTCTCTGGGGTTAGGATGCGGTTTTATTCTATTATGATTATGACACTCTAGAAACGTGGGTTATTGGGTAATCATAGTTTTTTTTCTTTCTTTCGCAATCACTGTTTGCTTATTCAGAACCGGGCGGGCGGAGTCTAACAAAAAGAATCTCATGGTTTGGTTCTAGAGAGAAAAAAACCCCTGTGTCACTCGAATGCCCAAATGCTTAGCAACGCCTCCAGCATCGCAAAACCAGAACTACTCGAGTACGAGTACTGTACTAGTACACTAAAAGCTGACCCTCTTGATAAATTTATGTTGTTAAGATCTTAAGACCCTCCTATTCACTCTTTTTCCGCTTAGTAATAGATATAATATTATATTATAAAAAAAAGTAGCACCTGGTGATTGTGGTATCATACAAGTAATTTAAATTAGCACAACAACCCTCCCCGCATCTGGTCACTTCGTCCCAAACTCACCTTTCGCTTCCCAAGACCAACGGGTAATCCTCCAGTCGATCACCCGCACTTGCATTGCCGAGTCCAACCCACAGTACGTTCACCCTCCCAGTGACTCTTTCCCCTTCCCCTTCTTCCCCTTCCCCCACTTCTGCACGCGACACCGACTTCGCACACGTACGCTTCCAACACGTGACTCACACGCAGACCCCGTGACAAAAGTGCAACTCGTCGGGTGAGTCATAGCCCCGCGCGCGAACAAGGACTTTATAATATTATATATATATATATATATGTATCTGTCCCCCCCCCCCCCCCCCAAGGCCCTCTTTCCCCGCCTTGACGAAAAGGGCGGAGCATAAGTGTCAGGGGTGAAATTCGTTGATGGTACTTGTCCAGTACGGTACCGTATGGCACTCTGCACGGGGCACAATGCAGGTCATTGTTTATCGGTACAAGTATTTTGGTTCGTTGGTTCGTCAGGGGGAGTCAAGCCGTGCTGCAGAGCAGTTGTGCTATTACTCATAGGCGCACGCGTGATTATTAGAGTGAGATAAGGCGGACTGTGGGGGGGGGGTATATATATTAGGAGGAGGCACTTCCACTGTTTTTTTTTTAAAATTCGCACATTGTACTTGTACGAGGTACACTTTGTTTTCCTTCTTTTCTTCTTCTTGACTCCTTATTTATTTATTTATTTATTTTACTCGAGTATGTGAGTGAATTGCTCTGAGTCATATCAAGGCGAAAACGAAACGATATCAAAAAAAAAGAATAGATAAACAACCCCTGCGCCCAATATGGATGCTGCTACTCTTCGAACAACTAGTGAAGAGAAGAAGAAGGACCCTGAAGCCATGTCCTCCCCCTCCTCGCCCGTAGAGACCGCCGAACCCACCATCACCCCTCCACCAACCTCCCCCTCCACCTCCCAGCCAACAACTCCGCTAACCGAAGCCACGGATCCCTGGGAGGAACTCTCCACCGGCACCGCGGAAACCTCCCTGTCAGCCACCTTCTCGGTGCTGAAGGGGTACAATCGCGTCCCGATCTACGAACGCAGAGCGCAATGGCTGGCAGAGCAGCAGGCCCGGCGCGAGCAGGTATTCCACCATCGCCTGGCGCTCCCGCGCGGGATTGCTGGGGATTTCAACCCGAACGCGGACCTGCCGTTTCCGATTACAGCACAGTTCTTGCAGTCGTATGGTGGGGGAGAACAGGAGAGAGGGAGGAGGGTGCATTGGAGTGGTAATCGGGAGGGCGGGGGTTCGGGGAGGACGGTGGTTGCTGTTGGGATGGTTGTCGGGATGAGTGAGGGCGAGGAGGAGGAGTATGAGTATGAGGAAGAGGGGGAGGGGACGTCGACGATTGCGTCGCCAGTTAGTGAGCGTTCGGAGAACGGTGTTCATGCACTCGTGCCGTCTCCGGTGCACCGAGGGGAGGAGGAGCCGGGAGTGTTTAGGAAGCCGGGGCTGGATAGGAAGACCAGCGGCATCCCCAGCTTCGACAGTCTCTTCGAGACGAAATGGGATTTTGGTATGCTCATTCGAAATGAAATGTCCCTCATGCTTCGAGCAAAACTAAAAAGGGTTGAGTTTTAGACGAACCCAAGACCTCTATTAGGCAATCTAAAGATATCCCCATGGCTTCCACCTCTTCGCCTTCGCGAGTCAGCGAGAGCTCCATCTTCGGGAGCATGCACGGATCGAAGGCGACTTTTGGGAGTTACTTGAAGTACCTCCAGAGTCATCGCAGGAGTTATTCTTTCGGAATGCTCCTTTTCGGATGTCTAAGCTTGGTCATGCTGCAGAATAGATTCCCAATGGCAGGAATAATGACGGAGACACCTTTGGTGCAGGCCAGGTATGCTTACGAGGGGTATAATGCTTCGCAATATGCCACCGTAGACTTCCCGGGACTCCTCTCGACCGAGACAGCGCTGGAGAAGAGCCTTGCGAGCGTCGCTGCAGCACCAGCTCTTGCCAGATTGCTAAAACAGAGTGAGATAACTGTCAGCGATCTGAGCACCGTAGTCCAACACAGCGAGCTAGACTGCAAGTACACCCTCTCGGACCTCCTCCTCAAATTCGCGACTCAAGCAGGAGACGTGGCAGGCTTACTCCAGGCCTTTGAAAGCACCGTCAGTCGAGCACTCACTCAGTAAGTCACTTCCCACCCCCTCCTATCATACCAAAGCTAACAAGTCCAGACTCGACTCCGCCAACGCCCAAACCCTCCAGCACCTCAACCACCACCTCCCCCCACCACTTCCATTCTACAAATCCCTCCTGAGGAAAAACCCCCACCACTACTACCACCTCCCGCCCTCACAAACGCAACACCTCTCAACCGCCCACGAAATACTAGCGCACCACATCAATAACACGCTCTCAGCCCTCGCCCAGGAAACCGGCACAATCCTGCGCTCCCTGAGGACACTCTCCCACCAACACGCGCCAATCTACGCATCCATAGTCCGGGAATTCACCGCGATCGAGCGCGCCCAGACTACCCTGTGGACGCGCGCTCGCGGAGTCGACTACAGCGAGAGTAAGGAGTTACTCGCGCTTGTGGGCACGTACGAAGAGAAGGCGCGTGGGTACGTCGAGAGGGTCGGCATGGAGTACGTCGCGCTGCGCGGGGAATTGGTGGGTTTGCGAGAGGGGTTGAAGGAGGCGGGACGAGTGAGCGGCGGTGAACTTGTTCCATTCGAGGCGCAGATTCGCGCTGTGAGGGGGATGGTGGAGTTGAAGGGAACAAGGGACGCACGGATGAGCGCGAGGAGCGGCTGTCTGGGCGGGGTAGGGAAGAGGAGCGGTGGCGGCGGGGCGGCAGTGGGGTATCGCGGGCTGTTCAAGCCGACGAAGACTAAAATTACTTAGAGAAAAGGGAAAGACCGGGAAATAGTTTGTATACATACACCATATTCCGGCCCCTCTTCGCTTGGATTTTGGGGAAAAAACGTGTCCCCGGAAGGATGGGAGTTTGAGAACGGACGGTTCACGTCTTTTCAGAAAAAATTGTCTGGAGATATGGGATTCTGCAAGTTGAAATTGATTTTTCCTTGCCTACCGACGGGGACAGGACGGACATAAGTTGGGGACAAAATTGGCGCACAGGAAAACGACCCCTTCCCCTCTCCGACTCGAAAAACGAGTTTTTGCGAGAAAACGTAGATGGAAGCTTCCTCCTCCTCCCGCTTTCCTTCCTATATTATGATACCGCTTCGTTCACTTCACCTTTGTCGATCAAGCAAGCGTACGTATGATATTCTCCTTCGTTCATTTGTAAGTGTATGCATAGAATATCACTATTTATCGCGCCGCTATCACCGTTTTCCTGCCTCTTGCATCGCTCCCCCCCCCACCGTTTGACGTCCTGTCTACCGTATACCCTGCCCTGGCCCTGCATGCACTTATCTCTCAAAATCACATCAAACCCTATACACCCTCATCACTATGCCGTCTACGCTACCCTCACCTTTTCCCTCTCTTTCCGATTACCATTCTTTCGGTCGGGTTCGATTGCTCACTTTACTCTTTTTTTCTTTCGTTGCGAACGATTGTGTGATAGGGAGCGATCGAGCGAGCGAGCGAGAGTGGCTTTCGGGGGAGTGGATAGATGGATGGAAACAGGACAGGGAAATTCACGGGGCCTAATTCGACAAGACGTCTAAAGGAAGGAAGGAAGTGGGGGGGGACAGGAAGGAGAGAGAGAGAAATTGGGTTACTTAAATTGTCTTCACACCTTTTTTCCTTCTATATCAAGTTAGGTATGATACTTTGTTACTATCATAGGTAGCAATTGAATCGCACAGCCATATACCACCTATTGAAAAGCAATACTTTATCCCCAATCACTCGCCCCCTCTCTAAATCTTCGCCTTCAATTCCTCAAACAGCGCCTTCAACCCGTCCATGTCAGTAGCCTGTGCCGGCCACTCAATCCCCAACCCTTCCTTCGCATTCGGCTTCGGAATCTATTGCCACCCCACCAAACCGTTAGCCCTTCATCCTCCCGTACAAGATATGGCTCGATAAGAGAATCTACCATATGGACGTGAACATGATCGACAAGCTGATGCGCCCCGCGTCCGTTGTTCTGCAGAACGTTGTACTCCACTGCACCAGCCGCCAATGCGAGCTTCTTCGCGGCGGGGAGGAGCTCGCTGAGTTCCGCGTCGGGCACGTCGTGGAGCTTTTCGCCGTGGGTTTTGGGAATCAGGAGCTGGGTGTTGGTTAGTCATTTGCCCACTCGATTGTGGGGGGAGGTGGAAGAGGGTGGGGATTACAGCGTGTCCGCGAGAAAGAGGATTGATATCGAGGAATGCTAGGATTTTGTCGGTTTCGAGGAGCTATGGGGCGTGCTGGTCAGTGCTGTGTGGGTTTCTTTCTTTTCTGGATTGGAGTGCGGGGAGCGGAGAGGGGTAGTGGAGTGGGGGGAGATTGGGAAGTGGGGTAGAAAAACCTTGAAGGAGGGGATCTCGCCACGGATGATTTTGCAAAAGATACAAGCCGCAGCAGACATTTTGGTGGTTAGTTGGGATCTGTTTGAGTTGGCGGCTGTAGTGTGATGATTGGCGGTGATGTTTTATTGTTTGGAGGTTGATTTTGTGTGATGGCTTGATTGGTGTTTGGCTTCGGGAGCTGGAAGTCAGGAGTTTTTAAAAGTTCCCTGGGTTTTTGGTTTGTCACCTTTTTTTGGTAGTCTAATTGAAGAATACCGGTATTGATACAAGTGGGGCCTTGCATTTATTATTACAAACTATGCTATAGTCAAAATACTGTAACCTTTCCTCAATATACTCGTATTAGCACTATTGTATGTGAAGGTCTTTTGGAGTAAAAGTTACTACTCAGTACGTTGCCTAAAACATACAAGTAATTTTAAATTTTATCACTGCTGCCACGCTATGCTACGATTAAAAACTAGCCCTCGTTATCTCCCATGCATTACTTGTACCTCGGAACCCCCCTTCCCCTAGCGATCCCACTGCCCCGCCCTCCCCGACCACCCCTTGGTCCACGGCGGGCAGGGGTCTTTGTAGGGGTCGGGACCCTTGGAGGGGCGGGTTCGTGAACGAAGGATTGGTCGTTTGTTCTGCGATAAAAGGTCAGGCTCCCAATTATAAGAGAAAGGGGGGGGATCACACAAGAATGTAGTTTCAGCGTCATAATCGGATCTCCAACCGCCATGCTGTGAACCACGGCCCGCCGATCGACCTAAGAGAGGTCAGAACAAACCCCTCGAACCACCAAACGCAAGCTTAACAAACCCAACGTAACCTCATGCTCCTCCGCTCTCTTGAATGACTCCTGAACCGGCGCCTACGGGAGAAACCATTAAGCTGGCTCCGTTAGGTTGAAAGATTTGAGGGGACAAACTTCGGTAAAATCCACGCAGAAAGCATTCATGTTCAATCCATAGAGAAAACTAGCGAAGCTCTCGCTAAACCTGGATAAGCTATCATGCATAATCTGCATATCCGCCATATTAACTTCTAGGGTAGTCACGGCATCCGAGAGCTCGGCGAATGCAGGTTCGAGTGCGTTGAGCGGGAAAGCATCGTCAACCGTTTTACCGGCAAGGGAACCACGCGAGGAGCGGCGTAGTGGAGTATGCGGACGAGAGGGAGGCCGAGATCCGGACTTGTTCTGACGATTGGACGATGAGGGAGTAGCAGCTGTTTCTGTCATATTGGCGGTAGTGGTGGCGGTGGTAGTGTAGAAGGGGTACTGTACTCGAGCACAGGACGAGTGCCGGTGTGATAAGTTATGGATGGACAAATGGATGATGAGCTGACAGTCATGTCTGCTTGAGTGAGGCTCTGGGTCACAAGTGTATCGTCACTCGTGACATCCGTGTCACGGATAGGGTTGAACGGGGGTGACGTGATATGCGGATGGTCGGAGGATCTCGCAGCCGAACTCATTTCCAGAAGTGTCACGCGTTACATGCGGCGCAGTACAAGCTCCGGTACCGATGGTTCTACGCTCTGATGATAGGATAGCAAGTATACGAACTTTCTTTTGTCATCACCCATTTCCCCAACCCAACAGCTACTAATACAGATTACGAGTTACTGTTGGTTGTCACACAGATGTCCATCCATCTTGCTCTTCTCATCTTACACTCAGCCTATTTCCTGCCCTTTTATGTGACATTCTATCATATTCGTCACCATTCCGGCCTAATTGGGTACTCGAGTACGGAATCAGCGGGTTAGGGCTGCCTTATTCTGACCCAAAAAAGGAATTTCATTTCTTTCCCTCTTAAACAATACCGGTATCATGCTCGAGTAGAGGGAAAGAGAGAGAGAGAGAGAGGAAGGGAAAAAAAAAAGAAAAATATATACATTATTATTATAATATAGGAAATTCGAGAAAAAAATCCCCTAAACTCGAAATATATTACCCTTTTCACCCAGAAAAATTAAAGCTCTCCCTCCTTTTCACCAGGACACAGAAAGGGGAGGCCCACCCAGAAGGGAGGGGGTGATGTTCAAATCCCTTCCTCACACATTCCTGCGCAGCACAGGCACATCTTCCTATCTCCACTCACGTCCGCGGCAACAAAGAGCATTCCGCAGCTTCTCCTCCTCTTTCTCCCCCTTCTCCTCCTCCTCATCGTCGCCATCTATACCTAGATTCCCTCGCTATTCCCGTCCAATACATTACCTGCTGCCAGTCGCAGTCGCAATAGCGGCCTACGCTCTCGCGAAATTGTCGAATCCTAACTTTTCGCACCTGCATTCCTTCCGCCCTCAAAAGACTACTTCCCCCTCGCAACCCATCTTTCTGACGCCCACCATGTCCACCTCCGGATCAATTGCTCCCGGGCGTCCGGAGACACTAACGAAAGAGGAGGAAGCCAAGCTAAAGGAGTTCTGGAACACAGCATTGAAAGTATTCGGCGTGAGTGCACCGGAAGGTTCCGAGCCCCCTTCCCTAGCCCCTGCTACTGCCGAGGAGAACGGCGACCCCGTGACGTCGCACACCTCACCGGACAAGAAGAAGAAAACGCTCGGGAGACTGCTTAGCCGGAAGGAAAAAACTGGCGCTCCAAGGAAGGAGCCGCCAGCCGCGACCGATGCGGGTGCTGACATAGCGCTTGATGCCTCGGATGACAAGTATGGTCACACAAAGGAGTTCAAAGCTGCGCTAGCCTCGCAGACCCCGGCCGAATTGCGAGATGCCTTCTGGAGCATGGTTAAGTGCGACAACCCTGACGCGCTGCTGCTGAGGTTTCTGAGGGCGAGAAAGTGGGACGTGGACAAGGCGCTGGTAATGATGGTTGCTACCATGAATTGGAGGTCCAAGGACATGAATGTATGTCTTGCCTCGGCTCCATGCACTAGAGCCGTTACTGACGGGATTGTTCTGCCAGGTACAAACTGTTGTCGGGAAGGGCGAAGGCGGAGCAGCAGCGGAGGATGATAATGACTTTATGATGCAGTTGCGTATGGGAAAGTGTTATCTCCATGGACTGGATAAGGAAGGCCGCCCTATTTGTTTTGTCCGAGTGAGACTGCATAAGCAGGGTGAGCAGAGTGAGGAGAGCCTTGAACGGTACACGGTCTACATCATGGAGACGGCTAGGCTGATGTTGCAGCCTCCGGTTGACACTGCTGTAAGCAATCTTCTCATGAGTTGTACGAAATATCGCACTAACTCTACAGGCGGTTGTCTTTGATATGACTGGGTTTTCAATGGCGAACATGGTAAGAACTCCTAACCCCAACGGGAAATAGCGGAAGAGACCTAACTTCCACAGGATTACGCCCCTGTAAAATACCTGATCAAATGCTTCGAAGCTCACTACCCCGAGAGTCTCGGAATCTGCCTCGTACACAAAGCACCATGGTTGTTCTCAAGCATCTGGGTGATTACATTCCTCTCTCGGCCCATCCTTCTTACCCTAATGCCACGACACTAACATCCCAATAGGCTGTAATCAAAGGTTGGCTCGACCCCGTCGTCGCCTCCAAAATCCACTTTACCAAAACAATCGAAGACATGGAAGCCTTCATCCCTAAAGAAAACATCCCCAAAGAACTGGGCGGCAGCGAGGACTGGACCTACACATACGTAGAGCCAACCCCAGACGAGAATGTCCCGCTGGAAGACGAGGCACGCAAAAACACGCTCCAGTCCGCCCGCGGGGAGCAGGTCCGTAAATACGAGAGCGCGACGCGCGCGTGGATTGCCGGCGGCGAAGCGGGTGAGATTGCTGCTGCGGAGCGTAAAGCTATCTCTAGGAAGCTAGCCACCGGGTACTGGGAAATGGATAAAAACTTGCGCGCTAGGACGGTTTATGATCGTACCGGTGTGCTGTTGCCGAATGGGCAGGTGGACTTTTATGGTTATAGAAAGAAAAACGCTGGTGCGGTGGAGACCTCGGAGGATGACATTGATTAGTTTAATTTTTGTGATGGTTTTTTCTTTCATTTCATCTTTCTCTTGTTTGGAGGAGGAGGAGGAGGAGGAGGAGGAGGAAGGGTGAGGGTAATGGTTTTTGAAAGTTTTTGAGTATGATATGATAGGCTAGATACCATGATCTTCAGGGTTGGAGGTGGGAGTTGGGATGGGATGAGGTGGCTTTAGATGGTTTTTTTTTTTTGGTTTGTTTAGAGGGCTTATCGTACTTCTAGAGATATATTTGCCGAGCGGGAGAGGGAAGATACCGGTGACGTCTGATTAATACTTGCAATCATATCATGTATTGTATAAATTGCGCTTGTGGGTATGTAACTATATAGAGCGCTTTGATTTTTTTTAAAAGAAGGGGGGAGAAGGGAAACAGGAAACTCCTTGCCTAGATTCTATGCTATGATGTAGCCAACCGGCCAGTGGATTATACAGTAGAACGGAGTTGATGTGTATGCGAAACAAGCTTACGCCGCCGGTCTATACCTATCGGCCCTTCTAGCACTTACACCTCCACCGCTCGACCATCTATCCCGTCTACCCTCCCTCTCCCTCACCCGCGCCCTCTCCCTCTCAGCATGCCCACCACCCCCCTCCCTCTCCCACTCCGCAAACCCCGCCCCCTTCTCAGGGCTCGGATACTGCGCCCATCGATCAAACTCCTCAACCCTCTCATACGGACTCCTGAGGAAGGCATTAACCTCATGCACGAAAACGCCGGCATTCCTCCTACCCAGGAACTCAGCGAGCATGTCCTCAGCGGCACCGCTCGCGCTCTTGAGGTCCACGCTCTTTAGTATGGCGATGACGTACTCGAGCACGAACTCGGCGTTGTCCGCCAGGAAGGCGAACGTGGAGAGTTCGCGGCGGATGAAGGCGCGCGCGCGCGATTGCAGGTGCTCGGAGGCGAGGAAGGTTGCCGGGGTGAAGTTTGTGTGGTTACTCAGCCGGTTGGCGCCTACATGGCTGGAGCGCAGAGCGTGCGTGTAGATGTGGCGTCTTGTGAGGATTGAGGAGGGGGGTGGGGAGCGGGGACGGCGAGGACGGTAGGGGCGCCTGCGGGTGTCGGTTGTAGTTGAAGAGGAAGAGTAGAAAGTGTGTTCCGAAGGCGCTGGTTCCCTAGGGACGTTATGCTGGGTTTTACATTATTAATTCAAAATCATATGATACGGGAGGTCATGGAAACTCACTTTAACGCCCCCAACCTCTAACCACTCGATCGCAACCTTGCACAGTGGGCATAGGGGCTTAACCTCCATCCACGTGAGTACGCAGATATAATCGTACTCATGCCCGCACGGGTTCGCAACGGCTCTCTCGGAGATTGCCTCTTGGCATATCACGCACGCTGTAGCTTCTTCGGCTTCCCCTACCTTTGATGGCGGCGGCGGCGGCGATGGCGTTGGCGATGCGATCCGTCGTCGCTTGCGGGGGTTGTGGTGGTTGTAGGCGGGGTCCATTCGCGTTGCTGTTGGTATAGTAGTCTGAAGCTCGACTTGAAGGTTGATATGGTAGAATGATAAAAGGTGGCTTCTAGAATCTGGACCGAGACGAGAGTGGGTAGTGCAGGGCTCAGGCGTAGGGTTCCACAAGATAGGTTAACTGAGGTGTGGCTTTCTTAGCCACAGTCAACTTGCACGATTCTTTTCGCGGAAATGAGGGAAAAGACTGGAAACGCTGTTCTGCGCGACTGGAGCACATAATATCATATCATACTAGGCTGTAAAGCGCTGTAGCCCCCCTCCCCGATATCATACAGTAGTACGAGTAAAATGCCCCACCAGTATTATGATACCAAATAATTACGCCACAGCTCAAAACGGACCCTCCAATCTTCCCAAAAACCGACAGTGAAAACAGGACTCTTCCCCCAAAGCACCCTCTCCCATCTTCAAGTTCCCCTACTGTATTATTAGAGCCCTCACCCCCCCCCCCCCGAGAACCCATCATTTACGATCCCTAACCTCGCAATACCTAAATCGTCTCGCTCGTCAATATCGTACCCAACCTTTGGTTATCAGCGGTAGTGAATCATAGATGTCTCTCGTTGCAACTCGGCCGTTTGACGTGGTCTCATGTCGCACTGCAAGAGATTGAAGGTATAATAGGTACTGTAGTGTACATATCGTGAGTCTGGAGTATGAGTAGTTGGGCGAGTGATTCATTCGTCTAATAATACTGGTGGAGTTTGGTATGATATGATAAAGCTCCAAGTTCTAAAACCCCAACTAGTGTTTCTGTGTGCCAAGGCCGTAATTTCATCGCGATCTTTCTCCCTTTTTCTGTGTCCCTTCTCGGACTAACTATAGACAAGATATCTGTCCCCAAACATTGATTTTATCAGCTTTTCACCACACAATATTATACATGTCAACTTTATGTAGTATACCAAACATGCATACATCAAACATGTACCGTCCAAAACGCCCTCTCCAGGTTATGAATGAC
This sequence comes from Tuber indicum, assembly GCA_006112555.1. NCBI lineage: Eukaryota > Fungi > Ascomycota > Pezizomycetes > Pezizales > Tuberaceae > Tuber > Tuber indicum. The sequence goes on along the minus strand of VBSK01000066.1, from coordinate 82,954 downwards.
CGGGCAAAAAATGCGCTAACCGAGAAATATTCACATTCACACAATAAAATATACTTAATAAACGGTCCGAAGCCCCGCACCGGCACCCACAACTCTGGCAGCAACAAAGAACACGCCAGCGGCAATATAAGACCCAGCGGTGAACAAGATTAATCCCGTAAACTGGTCGTTCGTCGAGTGGACGATTTGTCCGGCGATTGGAATGCCCGTGAGTGTTCTGCGGACCCCACCAAACATCATCAACCACACATCACCAACACAAGAATCCAAGAGGGAACAAACCCAAAGCTGACAAAAAAGTAACAAGTCCCATACTTCCTCCCATACTCCCTAGTCTCGCAAATCTGCCCGACACAAACCGGCGTAAGAGAGATCCCACTCCCGCTCCCGAACCCATACATCAAGGCGAACACGACCATGAGCGCCTTGGTCCCGCCGACGTCCCCGCTATGCATGTACGCCGACGGCAGCCACAACGCTAGCGTCGTTACTAGGCAGAAGGTGACGGTGATGATCATCGTATTGAACCGCCCAATCTTATCCGCTACGAGGCCGGGGAGCCAGCGGCCGAACACCGAACCGGCGTTCAGGATTGCCAGGAGTTGGTAGGAGAGGGCGCGTGGGAGGTGGAGGTACAAGAGGGCGTAGGAGGTGATGTAATTCAAGGGGACGAATATGCCCCACTCTATCATGAACACTCCCAGGGTTGTAAGCACGAAGCGGGCGTCCCTGAATGCCATTAGGTCGATAGATACGTCGAGGCCCTCCTTCTTCTTAGGCACCTTCTTATTCTTCCGGAATCTGCTCTTCCAATTCTTTTCTGTCGGCAGGGCCACGGCAGCGATAGAAGACGAAGTGGTGGTCAAAGACTCGGACGTGGGTAATGAAGATGCGGCATTGATATCCGAGAGTCGCGTGCGGATGAGCCAGTTCGCCAATACCAATAGCAACAGACAGACAGAGCCTACGATTCTAACGGCCCAGCCGAAACCAACTCTGGGTGTCGCAGACTGGATTATTAGTGGGAATATGATGCCGCCGACCGACCCGCCGGTCGTAGCGACACCGGTGGCGTAGGCGCGCCTTTTGAGGAACCAGTGGCCGATAGAGGCGACGGCGGGCGTGACGATTAGGGATGTACCCACGCCTCCCAGTATCTATGAGTTATTAGTTCCTTACACATGCGCACATACATACATACATACATACATACATACATACATACAAGGGGGTGGATATACTCACACCAAAAGACAACATAAACTGCCAATAAGCTATGATATGATACAAGTAGAATCGGTCAGTGCCATCCAACGCGACCCTACAGATGGCCAGGGACTCACACTGTGAAACACTCGTAAGCGTCAAGCTAGCGACCATGGATACCGTCCCGCTGACCAAAAGCCACTTGGGTCCATAACAATCGAATATCGGCCCAATCTGGATCCCACCGACAAAGCTAATGAAGGCATACACAGAAAAAATCCACCCGATATGCCCTTCCTCATACCCTCTCAATTGATGCTCGGAGAGGTGCGCCTGAAAGGTGCCGATAGTATTCATAATGCCGAAGGAGGCGACCATGCCGCAGAAAGAGCCTAGTACCACCGACCATGCTTTTCGTCCACCCTCAGGGTATGTCACCGTTGCGCAGCCGAGGGTTGCGGCGAGCGGATTGGTGATATTGCCGTTATTGGGATTGGGGACCGGTGACGGCGATGGTGAGTGACCATCGTTCCGGTGTGATGTTGTTTGTGAGAGGACTGGGAGATCCGTTGGTGATTGGCTGATGGCGAGGTGACGTTGCGGTTGCGGTTTCTCAGGCACCGACTCCAAGGACGAGGGGGGTTGGCGGTGGTTGTAAGACATATGGACCTATGTGATATTATATTTTCCGTAATCAAGCCACCAGCAAGAATAATAGGTGAAGGAAATTGATTCGAGAGCCCGCTTCGACCACTTTTGCAGAAGAAAATCCTCCAATAGAGAGGTGTTTGAAGGAGCAGCAGCGATATATTCCTCCTTCTCAACAATTGCCCATCCGGAAAATGATGATAGAATAATAATAAGAATAATAGAGAAGGGAAGAAAGAGGTGGGGAAGTGAGAGCAGACTACATATATGATATGGACCTAGGAGAATATCTGAGTCTACGGTACTTCCACCCTCCCCTAAAAAAGAAAAAAAGAAAAAAAAGGGAAACTAAAGACTTGTTCAAGCACTTCCCCGCTAACAAAGAGCCCAAGACAATAGGGCGGGGAAATCTTTCGGAGCGTACCGTACCGACCCTCCCCCCCCCTCCCTTCATCTGTTGAACCCCGCAGCGCCGTAAGTTAGAGGGGGGCCCCGTGGCGACCATCACAGCAGAGCCGCCAGGCATCAAGTCATGCCAACTCACTCGAGCTTTCTCCGTTTGCCAGGAATGGCACGCGGAGTGCCCGTATGGTACGGCACGGTGCAGGGCGTCCGTTGTTATCCTGTATAGTCCCGTCTCGTTCACGAGTATCCTGGGAGCGCAAGACGTTTGCCAAAGAGCCCATATTCGGGGAAGGATTCTTCCACAGAGCGGGTTCGCGGGAGCTCTGAAAGAGTACAGCAGTTTTTGCTAGAACGTGCCCATCCCTGAAACAGTTTTTTAAGTTATACAAGCATGCTCTAAAACTGCCGGGGTCGATGTCTTTCTTTCTTTCTTTTCTTTTTTCTCGCGTGAGCATCCACACAGTCCAGCCTTGGTAAGTAAGCGAGTACTGTACGAGTACATCGGATGCACCAACCAATCTGGTATCTCAACTTCACAACTCTACGAGTACTCGAGTAGACTCCGCGGGGCGGACCGGGCGTTAATTTGGGAGCTCCCGCTTCTCTGGGCGGAATTCGTGTGGTGTACTCGAGTATATTACCAAATGGTTTGCGACATGCTTAACCGGGTAGGCCTGAGCCATACGGAAGGCGATGCCGGATCAACCGTGGCACCGCAGCAGGCAGGGTCATATGAAGCTTTACTTACTTGCACCCAGGTAAATTACCGCCATGGAGCCAATTGAGTGCTTATGTAGCCAAGACTTGATGCCACTACCGACATCGTACTGTAACACTGGGCTTTTCCAAGTGACCGAGCATTTTCCGTTCTGGCCCTACAAGCGCAAAAAGTTGATTATCTCGCCTACTGGTAACCGGAACCCCGGAGTCATCAGACCTATTAAATTTAGCGAGTGACATCTTGTGACCTCAGCTTTGATGTTTCCACAAATCCTTGAGCAAAAATCCAACTCTGGGGTTCCAATAGTCGAAAAAGAGGGCGTTTGGGATGGGGAAGGGTAGTCATCGGCCATCTTACTAACATAATCGTATGATATCTCACCGCATTCGACAAATCCGATTTCTCACTCTTTACCCTCCCAAATTCCGACTCAGCATCTCGAGCCCGAGGTGTTTGGGACATGGACAAGAGATCAATTCCTTCCAAAGCTCGCGGGTTACCGTAGTCCCATGCCTCAAACAGTGCGCCATGGGTATGGCTATAACGTTGCTGGCTGTGGATATAAACATATAATATCATGCCTTGAAAATAACCGGACAACCCACTCTTATCGCCAGCCACGACCCCCAGTCTCAAACAACATACCTTATCGCCCACACCGAGAACTGCAAGTATGCACCGAGAAGGGTATTATCACAGTGGTGGTCCAAGTGGACCCCTTCGAGCTTTTCAAGGCTTCTCCGGCTCTCCAAGTTCCTGGAGGAGCAATTCGCCATTTGTACTAGCACAGTAACAATACAAAAGTATTTTTTTCGAGGATCTTTTTTATTTATTCATTCTTACCACTTGCACTTCCGACACTACTCCGTCGGCGGAACATCATCCCACGGGGGGGGTATCATTATTATCATATAACACCAAAATTGGAATATCCTAGTTTGATGGGGGCACTGTATTGCTGAGTGGACTGGCTGCTCGACTGGGAAGATCCTTCGTCCGGTCGGGTATGATACCATACTGGATGTTGGACAAGGAGTGTGATTAGGCCGGCATGGAACGCTAAGTTGGCGGGTAAGACCGGAATTGGGAGTTGAAAGCGCACTGATATTTTCGGACAGCGAGGTTCGCATGTCCTTGGTTTTAGTATGGCGCCACGATTGCTTAGAGATACCTTCCCTGGTCAAGTACTGCTACCGTATGATATAAACTCGAGTTGTCCATCACCTCCAGCCAGACCTCTAGTCTCAGCCAATCGTGGCATCAGCCCAAGATTGGTCTAGTTTGACAGGTTATGATGATAGAATTGCGAATGCCAGTTAATGGGATTTGAGAACACTGCGGGCAATCCTGCTCAAGGGTTTTTGTTTCAGAACGCGGAGATTGGGGGGCCCGGCAGAGATAGTGGATGACTCGAGTTAATATGGTACAAGTACAGTACTCGGAGATACAGTAGTTTCTGAAAATAGTAACGGTGCAATGTCTTATATTGTGCTTAATAAGCTCATGTCATGTCATACAGACTACTCGTAGAATGTAGGACTCCAGTACTCGAGACTAACTCGCACGCAACAAGAGCACCCCACCCGCGCAGCAACATGAGATGCTGTGATACAAAATCGGAACCCCGAGATCAAAGTACGAGATATACTCTCACCCATTAAATTTTTTCAACTTAGCGCCCGAAAGTTTGACGCATAATACCAGCACTGCGCTTGTCAAGGTTCAGGAGTCGTACCGGCGCTGGAATTTGGTCCGTTTAAGCAATCACCTAATGTACTAGTACGTCTCTAGTTTAATAATCACAGACCGCATCTTTACATTTGTGCATGAGGATTGATTGATTTTGGGGGATCTTGATGGGGTATTGGCAACACTCATGCGCTCGACTTTGACTCTTCCGGTCACTCCTCCAATTGAATCAGATTAATGGTTAAAGAACACTAATATTATTGACCAATCCACTCATGTCAACTCTCTAGTACTAGCTAGTGCCGGCATATTATCCCTCGATTGGAATCCTAACGACAGTGAAGGGTAGCACCGGTAGCGCTGGGCCCCCAATAGCATCAAATTGAAAATTGACCACCAGAAAATCATCCCCGTCAAAAGCCGCTGTCGACGGCTTTTCAAGCAACTCGCTAGTTATAACCCTCACCTGGGTTCCAGTGAGGTACCCCGGGTGCATCTCGATAACCCGGACGGATTGGCCAACCTCTGGAAGGGCGTTAACGGCGTACAAAATGTCATCGCGGATGAGCAGGCCATCCGGTGCTCCAATCTACGACCCATCCAACATTAGCCAAACTGCTTATATAAAAGGCTAAAAGGATAAAACCTACCAACCCTCCCGCAATATCGACCTTGTCAACCTTCCTCGAAGAAATAACAACCCTCCATATCTCCCCGGCAGAAATATCAGCGACGAGCAAATGCTTCTGATCCTCGGTAACCACAATCCCATTCCCACCGGGCCCCAAGGTCCCCGTCAGATCTATCCACTTCTCCAACGGCAGATCCACCATCGGACTGTCCACCTCACTAGCCTTGATCCTGAACAGCGTGGGCTGGACGGTATCGGTAACGTAGACGTCCCCCGCTTCGTCGATAACCAAATCGTTCAAAAGTGTCTGGTTCTGACCGGAGAAACCACTGCTAAACCGATGCAGCAGTTTCTTCGTATGTAGGTCAAAGACGAAGAGGGTGCCGGAAAAGCCACCGGCGACGTACAGCCGGTCCTTGCAGTCGATTTTCATACCCACGGCGCCTGTGAGATTGTATTCTGAACCGGTTAGGAAGGGGACGAGGTGTTCCTCGTGGACGCTGCCGCGGTAGATGTCCCCGTTTATGACGCTGCCGACGTAGAAGTATGGTGAATTGAGCTGGCGGGCGATGCCTTCTGGGAAGGTTCTGTTGCCGGGGACGATGTATACGGATATTTCATCATCGTTATACGGGTCTGGAACCGGGACCGCAGTGGTGAGCGAGAGAATGGAGAGGGCTAGAAGGAAGTAGGAATTGAAACGCTGTAGAATCATCTTATCAGATCTTCGGGTGTTCCTGCAGAGCGTGTCTGGATGACCGACCGGAATTCTCGCCCTTCGAAGGAAGCATCCCACTTTATATACCCCTTCAGCTCCTCCCTCCCTCCAAATCTCACCCACGTGTACTTGTACTGTACTCGTACTCAGATGTCAGGACAAGCCAATGGACGTTGCTGGAACGACCAAGTTGCCGTGATACCCCTCCCCCCGGGGCAAAAGGGATTCGCGGAGCATCTATGACACCGAATATCTTCTGTCCCAAATGAGGCGGGTTTCGTTGCATGGATCGCTACCGCCTGGCGCAACCGGTAATCAGAAAAGGTTCCCGAACCAATATTAATTAACACCCAAGCAGCTATGATAATATGCAATTCGCCTTGTCATAGAAAAATAGCCCCCTCTCCACCCCACATCATCCAACGAAAAGAAAAAACCACCTCCTATCACCCTCCCAAAGATCCCCACGAACCCCCTCCTCCTCCCCCCCCAAAAATGAACTATCATACGAACGAATGATTCCTCCCAATAATAATCACAATAACAATAAACAGGAGATAAGGCAGCACGGTATGGTACCGGTTGTCGTCGAGCCTTGCAACTCAGTTCCCGTCGATACGACATGGTTACACCGCACTACCAAGCACAGCCCGAACAGTTCCACCAACCGCGAGTCTTCCGACCAGACCGTAGTCGGCACAACCCAAGAGCCGTACGGGGCACTACTTGCAGCCTACATCCTGAGTCAGATTTTTGTTTTTTTTTCCCCGGTAAGTGCTCCAGGAATGATCTGCATTCCCCCTCGCATTTTAAATTTACAGTACCGTACCTACCAGTATAGCGTATAAGTACTGTACGAGTACTGCGTACCCACGGGCAGCGATAGCTCAGAGTCGGGAGAGGGAAGCACGGAGGAGAACTGGAATGCGTTGTTGGATTATGTTTAATATTCATGTTATCATAATCAAGGGTTTGTCATCTTGGGTTTGTGACGGAACATCCCGCGAGGTGGTGATGTGTTGACATGGATTCGATCACCGACTAAGGGGAGGAAGGGGGGGGGCGTACTGGAGTAGAATAAAGTATTGTGGTAGTTCTCCCATCATAATTGATCACTCGAGGGGTTTTTAGATTGGATGAAATCGCCGGCTGGGGGGAGTATCATATGATACTGTATCATAGGTATCATACAACCACTCAAAGCAGTACCGCAGAGTATAGTCAACATGGAATTGCGCCGAGGCATATGGTGCCGTTATACCCGCGTATGGGTTCCTCCTTCCAGAACGGGATGAAAGCTCTATATACAAGTACTCGTACACTTACAGCGCAGCACCAGTTGCGCGGGTGGGCGAAACCAATCCATCTCCACAACACCAGTTATCATACGCCCTCGCACGTTATCCGAGCAAAGAGGTATAATAATCACTTTTGCTATGCTAACAACACATGTGCAAAGTCGTGGGTAGTAAGTAAGATAGATAGAGTGCGAGAACAGCTCTTCCTTTTCAAATGATGGGTGGCGGGCCCTGCACCCCTTCGCCCGGGCTGGATTCACGATGGCCAAAAGCTGCGATTCTCCACTCGTCCGGGACGGAGGATGATCTCTCGTGGGCGGGTACCTGCACCAACTCAATCTCATGGTAATCAGTCCCCTTGGGTTCCTTCCTCTCTTTCGCTTACCAGGTATACCTGTAGTGGGACAACTTCCCTTCCGCCCTCTACCGGACCGAGCACGAGCTCAGCCGTACCGTACCGTACAGTATCATACACCCCGACCATTTCACCCAAGTGCCGTGACGCACACTATCGAGCGAGGAGCATAGCGTATTCGAAAACGCATGTGGGGATTTATGATACCATTGTAGATACCAGTTGTCGTAGCAGAGATGCATATATAAAGAGTGCCCAAGCAAACAAGATATGAGAAACCTACGATCTATATGATTAAAAGGCTACGGAAACCATGAACGATACAAAGTAAGCCATAAATCAAGGAATGGTCGGCGCCGAAGCCGACCGCCCCGCCCATGCGATCAACGATAAATTTAAATGAGGATACGGGCGCCGTAAGAAGCTCCCGACGGGTTCAATTCTAGTGAGTATCCTAATGCGGGAGCCTAGCATATCCATTTCCCTTATATCCGAGCACTGCGCAATCCTTACGGCCGGCGCGGGAAATCATAATATCATGACTTCGCCAACCCCTCCACCTCCCCGCCCTTACCCGGTCAGCCATACCCAACGACTAGCGTGCGTGAATCGAGCCCGATCTCAGCCTACGATATTATACCGCTCAATTTGAGGGGGGGTTTGTTTATGTGTGGTTTGTTTCGATTCTTTCCTTGCTGGCTGGCTGAGTATCATATAATAATGCGCGTGACCGGGAAGCTTTGAAGAAAAGAATTGATGTCTTTTTTTGCATTGACGGCCTCATCCCCTACCATAGGATACTGGATCTAATATGGTACCATATCTGCTCATAACTCACTAATTCCGTCGGACGCCCTAATCTCCGCCGATCCCTGCATTAGCCCTTGGTACTGTGAGTTTAGTTTGGCGGGTGAAACAGAGTTGCCAGTACCGAGATACCGGTAATTTAGTGAGATCCGACACAGTCAGCATACCGTACTCGGAATCTGCTGTACGATATGACCCTTCTTAGGGATTTTTGTTATATAAGCACGGAGATTAGAAGAAAGCTGGCGGAGATAGTGGATTATGAGTATTGTAAATAAGGTACGAGAGCACCTGGGATTACGCTTTTCGCATAGTTAATTTAGGTTAACCCCGCATAATAATCCACGCCTTGTGCGAGAACATATTCCTGGGTGCTTGTTGGACCTTGTGGAGCTTAATTCATTTGACCAGGTTTAAATTAGAGTAGGTTCACCCTATATCTTTACATGGATTTGGTAAGCCCGCTTGGGTGGCTTTCCTGGATTCATTGGCATGGCTTTTACCCCTCGCGGGGAAGGCAAGGGTAGGACGGATATCTAGGAACACAAGGACACGCATTGGTATCATCCTGATGCCACTTCCGGGAGCCACATAATCAATGGATGGATTTGGTACTTGTACAGTACTGTACTCGAGTACTCCCATCTTGTTTTTTCTACAGCACAAAGTACAGTACAGTACTGCTATCGTAGTTGTCTGCAATCTCTTGGGACAACTTTTTTTTTTTTTTGGCATACCGGTAGTTCGGTGATGTGGGTCAAAATTCCCAGAATGGTCCATGAACCAGTCATTCACGTCGAGCTACCTCAGACCAGACCGGGTCGGACGCCGGCTATCATAAGCAGAGCTTCATAGTCTCTTGCATCCCACCTGTGAAAGGGGACCGGATATTACCGAAATTCAGCCCATCTATCCCTATCAACTCCAACCAAACTTGATTCTACAATCTACCCTTCCCCTCCTCCCCTTCCCCCATACACCCGGCCAACCACTTTGCCTCCTCAGCCATCGTCTCTTCAGACCTAGGCTTCCTCTCAGCGTCCGGATGCACGGTCGGGAACTTCGGCCTTGCACTGTTATTCATGACAGCGGAATGCTGCGCTTCTAGGTAATTGCGTCCCAAGTCTCCGTCTTCAGATTCCAGCATGGCGTATATTTGGTCTTCCTGCGGGAGGTCTTGGAAGTGTCGGGGGATTATGTGGGTGTGGACGTGTGGGACTCTAAGTAAAACTTAGTAGGGGGAGTGAGGAAGAGAAGGGGTGGGTGACCTACGATTGACCAGCCGCAACACCATCTTGCATTGCAATGTTCAGAGAATCAGCTTTGTAAATCTTCTCGATCACCTTACTGACCTTTTGGACGGTTAGGAAGAGGTCTGTGACCTAGCCGGCCCCCCCAGAATCACTATTATTAGCAACTTACTAGCCGAGCAAATCCCATGAAGAGTATACCTCATCAGTTGAGAGATCTTTAAGCCTTGGAACAACCCTATTCGAGCAGACGAGAACGTGACCGGGTAGTAAGGGTTTGAGATTAACGAGGGCGAAGGAATGTGCGGTGCTGTAAAAAACCTATCCAAACACCCTAGTCAGCTTCGGATTCGCTCTCTCGACAAGATAGCCTTCAGTCAGTACCTGAGACGTGACCAGGAAAGAGCCAAAGTACACGGGCCTCTTAAGGACCTGTGTACTCGCAGCCATGATTGCGCGCTTGGTAAACAGGATGAATGAGTGAACGCTTGCGTGAAATGAGCGGATTAGAAACCAATGGAATGAACAAAGGGAAGGTAGGCTGGAGGCAGGGCAACTGGTATCGCGGAGCCGTCGGGGAATTAGAATAGAATAGAAGGTCTGATGGTGGTGGGGTATCGTGGAGTTGAGGAAGAAGAAGTGAGCTTAGGAGAGGAATGAGGGGAGGTGCTTTGCGTTTTGCTGAAATTGATTGACGTATGATAATTAATGGGGTATCTCGTGCCAAGAAAGCTTATCGGGTGAACCTCTGTAATTACCACCAATATTCAACTATCCAATTCTACAACCATCGTTTACTTGATGGTGGGCCATTTCCTAGTGACAATATCCCAGTGACGGGATTGCTAGCACCCGCTGATTGAGGCCCTGGATCACAATCTCATGGCCACCCGTGCTCGGATAAGGTAAAGTTGTACTCGTACTGGTACAATCTATTACCGATCGTTCCCAACACCACCACGGGCGCGGTATCATGGGCTTGCAATGGTACTGAATGTACGAGCACAGCAGCGCATCTCTCCCACATCCGTGTTCTCCAAGGGAAAGTAAAGAAAGTAAAGAATGTCAAAAGGAGACTGGAAACCCCCATAGCGCCAAGAGACAGCAGTTAGAACCAGCCTAACCACCAAACCCAAAAGAAAGACATGTGTCACACCGACCCGAAGCAAATCCATCCCTCCCCCATATACCATATACATCTACTTCTCCCCACTAATCTCCCTATACAACCCCAAACTCCTCATCCTCCCCCCCCTGGGCCAACAATCCCATACCTAACTGGGTCCCTATTCTTCAAAAACGCCTGCACCCTTTCCTCCTTCGACCCCAAAACAGCAACCTCCCTCTTCCTTCTCGCCCACTCGCGACTAATCTCCGCATGCCTAATCTCCCTCTGCTCCAGAAAATTGTGCCCATTAACATTCGCCCGCGAGATATTCATCAGTGCGCCAGCAGACGCTAGTATGAACACCACCGTAACGAACGTTCCGTTGGAGGTGTATAATGGGCCTTGATGCTCTCCTCCTCCACCGGCCCCAGAGTGCGCCCGACGCTGGCGCCAGCGTTCCCAGTCCTCCCATGTTGCGTTCTGGGCAGGGTCGTTAGGGCCGCCTTTCCCGTAGTGCTGCCTGGCGAAGCTGCCGTGGCCTTCCCGCTCTGTCCACCACCTTCGCTGGCTGGCATTGGTGCTGGTGGTCTCCCATACCGGGGTAAGATTCCACCCGGCGCCACTGTAGTCGTAGTTTGCTCGCTTAACCGGGTCGGAGAGGATTGCGTTTGCAGCGACGATCAGGCGGAAGCGTTCTAGCCGGATGGGCTGCGATATGTCTGGGCCTTCGCTGGGGCGATGCCGAAAGTGGTCTGGGTGGTAGAGTTTGACGAGTTCGTAGAAGCGAGCTTTTGAGTATGGGGCACCCCGCTTGCAGTTGAAGATTTGGTAAGGGGTTGGGAAGGCATTGGGTGGCCAGTCGTACTTGCTGTTGTTGGTGGAGTTTACAGTTGCATAGCTACGGACTCCAGGTTCTGGAAAGGCAAGGAAGAGAAATGAGCTGATCGCAGTACCCACCGGGGACAGTTTATTGACTGAGCGTTTGGCTGAGCGTCTGCTCGCAAGCATTGTTTCAGGCTCATACGAGGTGGAAAGTGAACTGAGCGAGGGGTGAAGGGGAACCAGCGAAGGCCGAGGAGTTGAGGTCCCTCCGCAAACACTTCCGGGAGAGTGACATCTATCATCACGTGATCAGGAAGCGATGCTCACCTGCCCTACGAGTAGATCGCGGCTAATTACTCACCAGGAGCTTACGCTTAGCACTCGAGCATCAGCTATATCACATCGGTCCACAAAAAAACTCCCATCATTAAAATACAGATGTTATATGCTATATACCTGCCATTTCCCTTTTGGCAGCGTTAAGGTAACAGTGCCTGGATCACTGAGACCCCACCAGAGGCTTTTGTAACATTGGTCACGAAACAAGGTAAGAAGAAATTTTTGAGCCTCGAACCAAAGCTTAATCCTCTGCGCTCTGTAGATCCCACTAATCTTGCTCGGCCTTCTCTCCATATCCGTTCACTGAGTGTGCCCCGATAACCTCCAAAGGTGCCTGCTGTAATCTCATCTTCATCTCAAGCCACCTGAAGAAGCCCGGACTCCGACAAAACTTGCGATAAAAAGCCTCTGCAGCCCTGTGACGGTGGTACCCGGTCTTGCCTTTGAATTGCACCGAGCATCCGTGCTTTGAGAGGCTGGTGAGGAAGTCGTCCTCCGAGAAGCCGGCTATGTCTATTATGTCCGAGTCTGACGATGTCGAAGCAAGGATCGCCAAGTATCTGTTCAAAGGTGCCAGAAACATTGCTGCCAAGTGGGCGAAATGCCGCCTGATAAATTTTCCGCATTCAAGAGCTGTAAGATGCAAGCATCAGATGAAATATCTCATACCAAGAACCCAAAGGCCAGCATGATTGGGATGCTCACGAGTTGTCCTGGGGTCTTTGAGCTGATTCTCAAGCATTCTCAGGAATTCATGATCTTTTTCTATGAATGCTTTGGCATCATTGGCGATCATATTATTTGGATGATCACGTTCAGTGGTAGAAGAGTAGAAGTGTAGGTGGTGTTTCCGCCTAGGGGAGGTGTTAGCCGGGAATCATTTGACCCAATTGAGGGATCCCCACTTGACTTCCGGACCTGCCAGATAGACTACATATGGGGTTTTGTTTTCTTTCCCGCTGGATAACAACCTCTTAAGAAAGAATGGGTTTGTAATGCCTAGAGGAGAAACCATTAGCTCTAGCCCAGGATATCCAGGGGTCCGACATTTCATGCCTATCAAGTAGTGGCGAAGGGGAATCTATTGCAACCTGATAAGCAGTGCCCGTTACCCTGGGAGGAAACAACTCACCCCCTCATGTGCATTCAAGAAAAAGTCTAGAACGAGTCAGCGGTCATGAATCCTAAAAGAGCCAGTAATAGGAGAATATCCCAGACACAAGCATACCTGATTGCATAGTAAGATAAGGCCTACAATCCCCCCCAAATGGTATCTGTTCACATATCAGCTTTAGGTGCTCATATGGAAATTGGCAATTAAACTACAAACAAAAACTTACAGGACGAATAAGGTCAACCGCGGCGGAGACAAATTCACTACACGTTGTTGGATCGTCCGCCAAAACTACCATGGGATCGGATAATAATACCTATTATCCATGAAACCGTTAGTGTTAATTCATACCACCTCAAAGAAGGCACAACTGACTCTCTCGAAAATGATGTACAACTCAGAAACGGAATTGAGTAAATTTGCAAGTCTAGTCCATGAGCCTGTGGGCTCGGAAGTATGTATTTCTTTGTACTCGACCCTGATATCGGTCCTCGAGGGGGATGCAGTCATGAGTCCTTGTAATGGAAATGCGGGATGGGGGGGGCTAGCAATTGACATTTATTTAGTAAAGGCTCACAAGACTTGATAATGTTCCAGAATCCAGAAGATCGGCAATATCACTCACGGCATTGAGAACTCCGGCAACAGGTGACGCATGATCGGGTCTGCCTAATTCCCGGAGAAGTCTCGCCATGCCATGAATCACATTGCGATAGGGTGGAAGGATATACATATGAACGTCTAACAAGGATCCCAAGAAAGGTAATTCCTGCAATCCAACCTCAGGCGGTTCCCAAGCTGCAATATTCGAGCATGCGGACTCAATGAGAGTCGGGCTAACTTCAAAGTCCAGTAATGATATAGTTTTAATCAAGTACGCAAACAATGGGGCATAGTCATGTTGAGAAACTAGCACAAGCGATTTTTGACGGTAATTTCTCTTGACAGTGGTGTCTCGCTGCTGGCGGAAAAGGCAGAAGCCGTACCAGTAGGCAGGATCATCATTTGTAGTTTGGCACAATACATCGGGGGACGAATGACGGAACCTGAAATGGAAGGCTGAGTCCTCGGTCGTATCAGAATTTGTTCGCTCGGGAAAGCTATAGTGCCATTCAGTGATGGGCACTACCACGAATTTATTGAATGTTCCAACCTGCTAAAGCATATGGTTTGTAGGTCTGCTGGCGAAAAGTTTGTCGACGGGAACATGTATTCCACTTCGACCCCTGGAAAACAAAACAAAACAATCAATCATTAGAATTCTGCAAGCCCATAGAAGAAGCGATTGGCAAACACACCTATATCGACGTTAAAATCGCAAACAACACTGCGGCCATCCGTTAGTCCAGATCTTATCCTGCTTTTCTCGTTTAAACTTTACAAGTACAGAAGAAATTGAACAGACGGAGCTTATAGATTTAAACTCACAACGCGATCATCCATTTCCTGAGAGCGTCAAGTTTAAAGGGATACTCCTTTAACTCATTCGCGTATAAGGCTGCGTTATACGACGAGATGTCGCCGCTGACAAGAGATCCATTTTCACCAGCCATTTCATCTCGATGCCTCGATGGCAGTTCCGAAGCAGACGATCCGATGCTCGTTTTGTCGGCAGCCAGGTCAACTTGCCTATTTCCGTCAGAATTGGCCTTCTGGAGGGGTAGTCGTGGTGGGTAGCTCTGGTTGGGGGGCGAGCTCCTTTAGTTGTCGGAATTACGCGCCACAGACAACGCACAGTTTCCGCCACACTTCTGACGCTGCACCGAAACGACTTGGGGGGCCTATCATATGCAGTAATAGGTGTGGCGTCCTACCGTTCGGAAGCTGGTGGTATGTTCCATGGCCAGCGTGATTGGTCTGTTGAACTGATGCTGGTAATGGCCTGCATTGAGTTGCCTTGCCAGCCAATAGCCTGGATCAGAAAAAGACCCCATTCTACTCGTACCGGTATGCAGTATATATGCAGCTGGTTTCCGCTTTTCAGTTATTGCAGTCAATGTGGGGGCCAATTCGGATTGAGGTATCATAAATATAGGCCAAGGCTTTTACTGTATGCTTGCACAATCACTCGCACCTCCCATGAGAGAACCAGGGTGAAGGCATCGCAAGACAGGTCAAGGAGGATCTTGTGAAATGTAATTTAGATACAAAAAAAAATATCGGTGTAAAAAGAAGAGGGAAGGATTGGGGAGGTGAAGAATATCGACAAATGGCGCTGGGTTCAAATAAGCGGATGGTGGTCATCACAGCTTAGATGTGAACTGGGACTCTATGATAGCCTTTTCACCAGTAAGGAACAAGTCCAATGACCCTTCTTGGTTCTTTCTCCAACCTCCGCCGATTGGTATCAACAAAACAGGGGACCAGTCAATCTATTCCCAGCAGGAAATCTCATCACTCCGGGTTGATTCAAAATTAATTATTTACGAACCGGGATAAAAAATTGGAAAAAGTTTGGAACAAATAGAGAAAAGAAAAACACCTCCTATGTCTCCGTACAAAACCTTAGAGGTACATACGACCATAGAAGACACTTACTTACGCAGGCGCCGCCCACCCATACCTACCCCCCCCCTTTTTTTTTTTATAAAAAAAAAGAGTTTGCGCACAAGAAAGCCCGATGACATTTCGAATCTCCCAAATTTATGAACCCTTTTTTTTATTTGTTCGTAAAGAAAAACATCATTTAACACCAACCTCTCTACCAACCGCTGGTGGCCCCAGGGACCTCAGTTGCGACAGTGTCCGCAGCCCACTCTGCTGGTGCCTCAGCATCCCAGCTGGTTCCACCGCCAGTAGCTTCAGGAGGGACAAAGGTTCCACCAGTATTGGGGGCATCCCAATCTCCAGCACCAGCACTAGCAGCGAACCCACCTTCAACAACCTCCTCAGCACCGGGGACCTTTTCGGCCTCCTCAACAGCCTTCTGTTCCTCGGCCTCAGGGTCGCGGTAAAAGTAGAGATCGACCATGACGTCCCATTCAGCATCCCTCGATGGGATGATTCCACGAAGACGGCGGACCTCACGAGCAAGCATCCACCAGATAAGGCCAATAGCATGACGACCCTTGTTGTTGGTGGGGATAACAACGTCCACAAACTCGGTAGGGGAGTCGGTATCGCACAGAGCGATCACAGGGATGTTAACATACGAAGCCTCTTTGATAGCCTGAGCGTCGGTGCGGGGGTCGGTAACGATAATGAGGCGGGGCTCCTTGAATGAACGGGTGATGTAGTTCGTGAAGTTACCGGGGGTAAAACGACCTGCAATAGCAGTTGCGCCGGTGTGAGTGGCGAACTTCAAGACGGCACGCTGACCGAAAGAGCGGGCGGACACAGCACAGACATCGGCTGGGTTGTCAATAGTAGCGATAATACGAGCAGCAAGAACAATCTTCTCCCTACCTTCGATGTT
Organism: Tuber indicum; assembly: GCA_006112555.1. NCBI lineage: Eukaryota > Fungi > Ascomycota > Pezizomycetes > Pezizales > Tuberaceae > Tuber > Tuber indicum. Next base: position 66,428 of record VBSK01000066.1, on the reverse strand, counting down.
AGAGGAATATAGCCAAGTTTAGATAGCGACAAGGAGGCCGATCCCAGAGAGCAAAGATTAAGGTTTTGCAATTGCACTCACCAGGTCTTTCCGATGTTGATAATGTTTACACCATCAGGTCTTGTCTTCCAGACGTAGGGGTCCATGTGAACCTGTCCGGGTTCCAATTAGTACAGGTACTCTAAAGCCGTAGAATCCGCGAGTCCACACAAGGACCGACCTGCAAGTTTTTTGCTCCTATATGAGCCTGGGCAGCCAGGAGCATCTCTATGTCCTGGGTAGTCGCATCAAAAAGGTTTGTAGTAGTAGGAGCCATATTGTTCAGGTTTTTCGATAATGGGACCTTAGATCGTGATCCCTCGCGGTTGGTAGGGAGAGGGGTGTTTATCGATGGCTATCCTTGGGTTGGTCTGGTGGAGTTGGCTGTCAAACCACACGAGAGAGTGGAACTGTGGGCCAGAAATTCCCGGGTGACTGTTTTTTTTTATGGTGGGGTATTTGGTGTGCGGAAGTTAGTCACAAAGAGGAAACCTACTAGCCCTTATCTGGATTTGTGTCTTGGCAATACCTAAGTTATTAACCCCCTAGGTCTCAGGTGTCATTGGTTCCATCGGACAGTAGACTACGAGTATACTCGAGTACGGTATCTTCAACGAGGGAAGATAAAGTACATCAATATGCTAGGTCAGCATTTTATAAGCGAACCCACCCCTTTGATAGGTGGTATCATACGCGAATTAAGCAGGGTGATGAATTGAAAAGAAGAGAAAGGTGAAAAAGAAATCAATTAAATTGAATTGCTCACCCCATTCCTATAACACCTTATTCTATCCGCCGATTTGTGGGAAAAAGTAGAAAAGGTCTGGGTTATAGGGGCTGTTGCCGAAGCAAAAGAAAGAGCCGCACCTATATTATACCTTCACTGTTATCATACCCACGCAAAACTCTACTTGTGCCACGGTTGTGGCTAGTCACCACAACCACGGGCACCCTTCCTGAGTGCCTACCAGCTCAACGTATCATACGATAATTTATGATATCATAACATTCTAGCTCAACATCACCTTGTGGATCATTGTCATTTTGTGGCTCAACATTGGGTTGTGGCAGGTAACTTTGTAGCGCCCTTCCCCCCCCAGTATCCACCCCGGAAATTCAATCCTTTGCCGGTCACTTCCTGCACCCCGTATTCGAGACTATCAAAGTCTTTCGAGCGGTCACGGTTCATCCACGCAACAGGAGTCCTGTCAATGAGGGGATACGCCATGTACTACTGGCTCATATATCCCCTGTCCCCCAGCCCGTTCAGAAAATCCACCATGACGAAGTCGTGGGAGGAGTTATACTCTCAGGTTCCAACTATCATCTCCGAAAAACTGCCATCGTTCTGGGCCGGACTCCAGAACTTCTCCGACGAATCTCCTGTAACGGCCAGATCAGCATCGCCTGTGATAACGCCTGATCCGTGATAAATGAGTGCGGTCTCTCCAACCACAGCAAGGTTTCTAATGCGCTCCACTCCCACCATACTCCAAACTACTCATGCCGTCTCCCATAGCGGCCAATTGCATTGGGAGAAGAGAAGAGTGTTAGGGGGCAAATGCCCAGCTGGCGGAGAGATCACATTCAGTGGACATAATCATAGGATTTTCTTTTGCAGTTCTGACAGTCAAAGAGTGGGGAAATAGAGATGTGGTTCCTTTTCGTCCATGTTCAGAACCCCTTCTTTTTATACACTAGCGAAGGGGATGGTGCTCATCTGTAGCGACTCCATACGTGTTGTTCATGAGCTTCGTGAGCACCTCCGAAAAACTCGCATTGGAAGTGGACGTACAGACCGAGAGCGCTATACCATTGCGGATATTCGAGTCCTTCTCACTAATGATGATACCGGATGATTAGAATATTACTTTTTTGGTGTGGAACAAGCTGATGGCCTACGGGCACATTAAGACAAACTCTATCGCCCTCTTTTTGTGGGTCCCGTGTTCTCAACCATCCAGACAGTCCATCCTTTCGGGGGTGCCAGGATAGACCGTAACATGGAATAGTAGGACACGGCGGACTGCACGGAACTAGAGTCTTATCCTGGGATTCTGTGCTTCCGACCAGTGTTAGGCATGAACCGGTTCGAGGCGGTCCTGGCCATACTCAAGCCTAGTCTCGGGAAATACGATTGCCTGGAAAGCTCAAACCTATAGTACAAGTAAGGTGGCCGGCAAAGTTATATTGTACTAAGTGACATACATTGCGATAATGCTGAGTCGGAGACCAATATAACGTGAACCAGGAGGCAAAAGCGTGGAGGGCAACTGAGAAAAGAGAATAAGTTTGTTCCAACCTTACAAAACCTCATTCATCGAATGCTGCCCGTCTGTCCACTCTCTTTTCTCCCCCAATCCACTATATCACAGGTTCCCGAGCTGTCCATCCCTGTCGATAACTCCAAATTTTGTCGGATCCTGCTCACAAGCCTCACATCGTATGAGTATTGGTCAATTTTTACAAACACCTCCGAGTACACCTGCCTTTACCATTAGGTTAATTGATGGAAGAATGTGAGGGGGCTAAGATGTTTGACATACCTTTCCAACCCTTCTCTCTCTTGTATAAGGCCAACAAGCCATTATACCGCAAATGTGAGTTACTTCGATCCACTTCCTCCACTCTGTCTGCGGCGTTTACATTGTGTAAAAGTATCCGTTTCCTCTCATCCTCCAGATTCCTTTAACAAACTTCCACCTCCTTGTCTGCGACGTTCGTGCTGCGTAAACGTATCTGTCTCCTCTCATTCTCCTGCTTCCTTTAACAATTGCTTCACACGATGAGTAGCTCTTACCTGCTCCGTGTCTTGAAGTGATCTTGTCACAAATTTCCGAAGTTCTGCCAAACTAAAAATGATGCTATCGGTTGGTTCCACACCTACTGGAATATAGTCTCTGAAAATATCCGTGAAGGTTATTTTGAACTCCTTTGGCACTTCGCTTTCAAGAGATGGTGCTGGTATGATTGTTGCTGAAACGGTCTCTCTAATATCAGCCCAATTGTCACATTCTTGATACAAATGTACAGTCGTGTTCGGAAAGTCTTCATACCCTTGCATAGCAACGCATCACCACCCCCTCACCTCAACAACCCCCCTCACCATGACCCCACCACATACCCTCAGAGCTAGAGAAGACCTCAATAAAGAAATCTATACCCTGTATAAACATACTGATATGGGGTATTATAAAATTTCTAAGACTTTGGGCATCTCCAAGCAAACTGTTCAATCTGTGGTCAAAAGAGCCAAATCCAGGGGTGGAAACACCCATGATGCAAAAAGAACTGGCAGACCAACCAAGATTACCGACACAAATAGGAAGATAGTGGAGTCTATTATCGATGCCGAGCCTCATTTAGCGTTACGCGACATTACCAAAAAAGCGAATATTGGTCTTGGAAAGACCACTGTGGATAAGATCATCTCAGAGGCTGGTTTTAAACTTCTGATACCCAGAAAGAAACCTTTTTGGAGAAAAGGACAAAAGGAGAAGAGAAAGGAGTTTGCTAGGAAGAGGAGGAACTGGAAAGGGGCATGGAATTGGGTTGTTTTTGTGGATGAAGCAACTATTGTTTATGATCCAAATCCAACTGGTAGAAAGGTCAGAGTTAGACCTGGTGAAGAGTTGGAAGAAAAAAACTTGAAGCCTAGCTTTAAGTCTGGGAGGACTAGTATTGGGGTCCATGCTGCAATCATGAAGGGTGGCAGGACTGAGTTAATTCTTGTAAGAAAGAGGGGGGAGGAGGAAAGGACCAGCAAAAGAGACAGACTTGGCCTCAATTCCCACCAATATGCAACTGAAATCTACCAGCCACACCTCATCCCTTTTATAGAAGGTCTGGATAGACCCTCTGAAAACATCTACCTAGCTGCAGACAATACCTCCTGGCATGCTGGTGAGGAAAATCGAAAATTGGAGGCAGAGTGTGATTACAAAAAACTCCCTTGGCCACCCAACTCACCAGATCTCAATCCAATTGAGAATACTTGGGCACTACTCAAAAGAGCCCTTACCAAGAGATTCTCCAGACTGGAAAGAAGGCCTCACAGTGCTGCTGAACTGTTTGAAGCAGCAAAGGAGGAGTGGGATTTAATTCCCCAAGAGAAGTTGGATGGATGGGTGGATAGGATGCCAGAGAGAATGCAAGCTGTACTGGATGCAGATGGAGGTCATACAAAATGGTAAAAATGTTTTTTTATTATCTATTAGCTATACTATCATGATTCTTTCAATTGAGTTTTTTACATTTTCTTTGAATTTCTTATGGTTGGGGGTGGTGGTATCGCCGTTGCCATGCGAGGGTATGAGGACTTTCCGGACACGACTGTACAACTAGTGGGTGGAAGGTCTTGGCACCCCCAACAAATATTCATGAAAACTATTAGGATCTCAACAACACCTCATCCAACAACTCGCCATGCCACAATCGCATATTCCCAAAAAGTATCTCAGTCGAGAGGAGAGATTCCATATTATTAGTTTACGATTACAGCAGAAGTCATGGCAAACAATTGTTCTCGAAACCGGAGAGCATAAAAGTACTATCTGAAATATCATCAAATGCTTTCTCGCCTACGGTACCTACTACGACCTTCCAAAATCGGGTCGACCACGAAAAATTAGACGACTGTGCTCTGAGATGATTAGGACGAGCTGTTCTTAGAGATCCTGCAGCGACAGTTCAGGATCTTGCACGGGAGGCAACTTTGGACTCAGGGGAAAGTGCTGTCAAGAGAGCACTAAAGGAGCTGGAATTTGGGGTTTTCCGAGTTAAGAAGAAGTTTTGGCTGAGCAAGAAAGCAAGGAAAAAGCGAAAAAAGTTGTGCTTAGGGAAGAGAAAGTGGGAGTGGAAAGATTGGAGAAATATCATCTGGTGTGATGAGGTACGGATTGAAGCTGGTCTTAGGACAAGACATTTACTCATCAGGCGCTGGCAAGGAACCTCTCTTTGGCCACGATATCTCAAGCCAACCTTTCACTCTGGACAATTTGGTGTTTCTTTTTGGGCTGCTTATGTCTATGGAAGCCGTACACCTCTGATATTTCTTCGCCGCCATGAGCCTGAGGAGTACGAACGACAACAAGATCGAGGTGGACTAAATGCCGCACAATATAGGAATGAGGTTTTGAGACCACATCTTGTTCCATATTGGAAAAGGCTCCAGGAGGATGGCTACAGGATGTGCCTCATGCAGGATGGTGCTGGGCCACATCATGCAAAAAAAATTGGGCAATTTCTTGCTCAGAGTGGAATTCAGATTTTGTCTTGGCCGGCCTCCTCCCCTGACCTGAATCCAATAGAAAATGCATGGCGTATGCTCAAGCAAAGGCTACAGAAACGATTCCAACAGCGACACTCACAGCCTCAGACAGAGAAGAAACTCATGTAAGCAGCCGAGGAGGAGTGGGAGCAAATTCCTCAGGTGTTAGGCATAAAGAAAATGCACAGACCTCTCGGTAGGGTAACTGCGCACAGACCCTCATTTATCGGAAGCCTAACACCCCCCTCCGGCCCCGTTCTGGGGCCCGCACGTCCTTAGTGAGATTTCGAAGAGTTGCGTCCTATGACTATAATGTCACTTCAATGAAGCCCACTTCATAACACCATATACGTCGCTGCCGTCCGTCCGACCGGAAGCTGTTCACAGGATATATAAGAGGGCACCTCTGGGTACCTCTGAGAAGTGGAACGGAGGAAATCCGTCGTAGGCGCATTGAGTTACTAGGCTTCAAAGTTAGGCACCCTGACTACGGGCCAAAAGTAACGGGACGTTTTCGGTTCGAAAATCTGCAACTACTCCTACAGAGCCCCTGAGGCCATAGGGGATAGATATGACACCAATACCTATCTGAAGGCCGCTGTATGTTGGTTGGTCCTGGAAACAGGATCCCTCGAGAGGTGATTCTCTTTGAGGCGAGGTGGACCGAGGGGAAGCTGCTCAGACTCAGAAGACCTAATAGGCGGTAGACATACGTGTGCTGGCGCACTGTCTACGAAGCCTGCATCATGCATAAGTGCCCGACACATACGCTGGCCACTATGTGAAATCGGAAGAGACTACTGGAACGTTAGTCAAGACGACCGCAGTTTCAGACAGAAGTCTATTCAGCTCTATATATCGAAGACCTGTCGTTCGAGGATAATAACGCATCCTACGATAAGACGGTAAAGAATTTCTTAGGACGAAGATGGTGTACAAGAATTCAGGGTCAAACGGTGTTCACACTTGGTAAGACTATAAGACGTAGCGTACGGGGTTGGGGAAGGTACTTGGTTATAGGAGGATTAGAAGTAGTCTGCGAACACTCAGACGTGGGATATAAATATCGAAGTGCCTCCCAAGCTTTTAGAAAGAAACAAGCAGCGGAGAAGAGACCTTAACAATATAACATTGTTTTACCTACGAATCTTTATAAAAATATTTCCTCTATCGATTAAGCGAGTTCTTAGTAGTCATAAACGAAAAGAACGACACCGAGCCTTCCTAGACAAATCTCCGTCTATTATGAAAGATTCAGGCCTAAGTCTTCTCGACAAAATATTTAGAGTCGGCTTCCACCTAACATCAGGTAGTCCTTGACTGGTAGGTGGACTCAATGCTAGAGCGAATCCATGATGTTTTTCAAGCACATGGAGGACATACTAAGTGGTGATGGAATCATTTTATTTTCTCTTTTACTTTGATATGTTTCTTTGGGTTCTTTCTTCTTTTTCATTTTCTATCCATGATTTTTTCCTTCACCGTATCATCTGCTTGGGGGATGGGTGCCAAGACTTTCCACCCACTAGTTTGTATGGTTACTGTCAGAAATCGTCAGAAATACCAACAAGAGCTATGGGTTCAGAATAATACAGAAGCAGAACCAAGGGTCCACTATATAGATAGGATACATCATTGGTAAGAGGTAGATGGGATATCAATACTGTGGATTACGTACACACCCAAACACCCAACCTACACAAGCTAGAGAACAGAACAAACACTGCCCCTATATAGCCTATGGCTCCTGTAAACTACTTTCTCTTTCTAGTCACTGCTCAATCTCTTTATCTCGTTACTTAACAATTCAACTCAATTCAAACCTGTTTGACCTCATCAAGATCAATCAGTGCTTCGCTCATTTCCAACAGTTACCTTTAAGTTACCAACTAAAGGCTTTTTTAGTTTAGCATGTGTATCAAGGTCCACCTATCTCCCCACCAAATAGTTAAGGTCTGTCTCAGCTGTAATATCTTGTATTAGCGCTTGCTCCTCTGTAAGCACTTCTTTTGTAAATATTTCCTCTATAAGAGTTTCCTCCATAAGCGTTTCATCCGTAAGTGTTTTCTCCATAAACCTTTCCTCCATAAGTGTTTCCTCCGTAAGCATTTCCTCCAGCCCGGATACGGCACATGGTCTAATCAGTGCTCCCAGTTGTCCAGTCCAACGAGGACAAGGATAAATGCTGTCCGACGGCCGGCGATGGCAGTCGACTAAAATTGGTCAGTGCACCTACTGCCACCCGTAAGACACACACTACTGGTAGTGCTACAATAAGTTAAAACAAAAATAAGGTAAAACAAATAAATTCTTAATGGGGTAATAGGGTATTGGTGAAAGGAAACCTAGGACTAGTGCCGTCCGACTGCCGTCACCCCGTCCAGTCCATCCAAAGACGAGACATTCTCGTCTTCCGTTGTCCTGACCCTGTCTAGGACGGACGGGACTACTGAAAGCGCTGGGTCTAGTGGCTTCGAGTCGTCCGTATCAGCAACATTCTGAGTATTACATTCCGTAATACATACAATAACTATTTTTGTAATACCCCCAGTATGTAGGAGCCAGAGGTGTGCGTCGGTCATTGGGCCCTCCAATGTCTCACTCCACCCAGCTTCACAGACTATTATGGACTATCATGGGAAACTCTGATCTTATTGGTTCGACAAACGTGTCTGGCTGTTTCTCAGAAAACCCTGTCCAGTCTCCTTTAAATCCTGTAAAGGCTATAAAATGTTAGACAAAATAATTAGAAGATTTATTGATCTACTTCCTTGTTCTAGAACCAATATTTACCAGACACTTGGCTCGTGAGAATCCAACTCGTTCAACAAGTACTCCAAAGACATTTTTTATAAAGAATTCTTGAAGGAAATCATGAGTAGCCATCGGCATACATTTTATAACAAAGCGTTTACTCAGGAAATTATACTCGAATTGGATACCCTTTGCTTCCAAGAGATCTGAATTCTCAAGTTTCCAGTTATGGAGGTCTGGTGTCCGAAACATCTTGACAACACAGGTTACCTTTATAAATTTCCCTAAGGTCAAGAATCTGCTTTTACTGGAGGCTCTTGATTGGAAAATTTAGTCTCACATTGTTATAAGAATTGGGTTTAAACTTCAAAAAAGAGAGAAGAATATGTGTAGACCTAGATGGTGGCTGAAACAGGACAGTAGGTTTCGCAGGAAGGCAGGTGGCAGGATATTTGATAGTTCCATCAGGTATTATTTTCATTTCATTTTTTTTTTGATAGAATAAGCTTGCTTGGTAATCTGAATGTCTGATTGTGTTCGCCTTATACTAGGTATAAGCTCACGTATGGGGTTTTCTGTTAGGAGTACCCGATTCCGATAGCCTAAGAGTATCCTAGGTAGGGTAACCTTACCCAAGTTCAGAAACCTCAGTCTCTAACCCCCCCTCCAGCCCCCTTATGAGGCCCACGCTTCATCATACACATCAACCTTAGTTGCATCCTGTGACTATATAGTCACAAAATTGAAGGCATTAGAATAACACCGTATACATCGCTGCTGTCTGTCCGACCGAAGACTATTCACAGAATATATAAGAGGGGACCTCTGGCAAGACCTGAGAAGTTGAACAAAGTCAATCTGTCAACTACTCAGGGAGTTACTAGGCTTCAAAGATAGAACATCTTTGGCATATGCTGTAAGTAACAGGACATTTTCACACGAGGCTATGATATTAAATGTTAGAGGATCTAAGTTAATTAACTAAAGTATTTATATCTACTCTCAACATATTAAGAGAGTTTAGAGACCCTGAAAGACACTGTCCGAAGAACCAATGGATTCTACGGGGTGTTGCTACTATGTTAGGGGTAGTATCACAGTTGAGGGAAATTATCACCAATACTTCTCTATGACCAACCCCCATCACATAGGACAACCAGGAGTTGCCGAGCAAGAGATTATGAGCATATTCAATAGAATGGCTTTCCCTCTATGAGGAGGAGGATATCCGAATATATTCCATGTGTTAGTTGTTGAGTTATCACAACTAGAAGTCTTCGACTCCAGCATATATGCAAAGATGACTTCGTATCGAGACTGATCCACTTGATAACGGAAAGGACTATTGGAACCAACATAGTTCGACTTGAGAACTCAGCTACAGGTCTAAAGATTCTAAGGATCAGATAATTCCTATTGGAGATAAACAGGTCTTCCAGAAAGAAAATAGTAATTATTGAAGACCGTGTGATGGTTTTCAGAGTCTCCAGATATTCGTACCTTCATGGAGTACTCGATGTTGCGAGTTATATTTGAAGAGATACATATTAGATAAATGTAGTCTGCAAATACTCAGATGCAGGATATAAATGTCAAAGTACCTCCTAAGTGTTAGACATTATCAAGCAACGAAGAAAAGACCTGAACAATATAATATTGTTCTTATGATTCTGTCCTACTTTCTTGCACTCTTAGTAGTTATAAATGAAACAAGTTGCTTCCTAGCCTTCTTAGACAAATCTCCATCTACATAAATGAATCTCGATCGGCCTAGATAACTCTAAGTCTATATCGGTTGTCTCTGCCTAACATTTTCAGTCAAACCTGGTTTTCGGCCACTATGGCAACTAGACTCAAGCACTAAATACCTCCCCTCCCATAATCTAACAACATATCATACAACCTGAACAATATGAACGTTCACGAGAACTCAATTACCCTTGCTTCTGACATTATTGATAATGGCACCTCAGAGCGAAAAGTAGCTAAAGATTGTGGAATTTCACGTTCTACTCTCCAAGGTTATTATACAGGAGGGCCTAGTGCATAAGTTAACTATCATCAATACCAATTATTCTCAGATCAAGAGTGACTGTTATGTGACTAGATTAACGAGTAAGAAGCATATAGATATACTCTTACACATTTTCAGACTCAGAAAATAGTAGCATTGATTTTGTCTTTTTATGATAACTTTCAGCCATTTGGATAGAAGTGAGTACCTACTTCAGGAAGTAAAATTTCCAAGTTACAAGCATAATCAGAAACCCAACTGAGTCAACTTGAATCCATAGAATCTAGCCCTACCTGTAATCGGTACAGGTACTTAGTTAAGGATTTTGTTTTATGTTTTGTTTTAAGTATCGCTTTGATACTTGGTTTGTTTGAAGTATCGTTTTGATACTTATTTTATTTTATGTTTTGTTTTAAGTATCACTTTGATACTTGGTTTGTTTGAAGTATCGTTTTGATACTTATTTTATTTTATGTTTTGTTTTAAGTATCGATTTGATACTTATGTTATTTTACCAAAGTGTATCGATTTGATACTTATGTTATTTTACCAAAGTGTATCGCTTGATACCTTTGATTGATTTCGTTCATGCTAGACATGAACTGATTTGTGTATTTAAAGACTGTCCTATTCCACAATGGAAAGGACAGACTTCGACAGACAGTATTTCAATATACTTGGTTGAACGGTTACTCTTTAGTTTCTCCAGTACACCTCCGAAGCCTCCTTTAGTTCACACAGCTCTCGCCTCCTCTCTGGAAGAGCAGGCCACCTGTCAACTATCGTACACCTATTGAAACGTGATTAGCACCTAGCGAACACGTTACATTTTGTTAACCTCAGCAAGTGGTTAAGAACCTGTCTTTGGATTTAGGCCTGATCAACCTATTGACATTTACCCTGGAACACTAGTGGAGTGAAGCGGCAGAATCTCGGTATATTCGGCTTCAGCTCTATTTCAACATAGGGTCATTGACTACACGGAGTGGGAAGCAGATCCCATCAGAAGATCTCACGAAGAGGCAACAGTCTAAGCGTCCTGCGAAGGACCCAGAAGACGACAAAACGGAAAACCCACAACCTCCTGTTGTATTCTCTCCTACACCAGCAAAAAAAACCTTCGTTTGTCCCACCAGACAACCACGATTCTAATAGCGAATCCGAGATAGCAAGCTCTGCAGGAGGACTTTCTAGGTCACGGCCAGAAGAGACTAAAGAAGAAGAAGACTTTCCCGATTTACCGAAAATCAAGACCCACCTCTCACTGAAGTTCACAGGAGAAGGAAAAGAGCTCAAGCCCGTAGCCTTTGACCGATGGGCCACTGAAGTAACGTACTACCTTCTCATAAATAGAATAGATGTGGAGAAACCTTCGACTGGCTTATGGCTTAGGTCATTCTGTGAAGGAAAGGCTGTCGATGCATATCACCAATGCTACAGAGAATACGGCAACAACCCAAAACTTAAAGGTTCAACAATACTTGACTACCTTAAGGATCAATTCCAATCATCTATTACCAACGAACTTTTGTACAAACGATTCAATAATATCCAACAAGTTGAAGGGATACAGGTAAAAAGGATCAAGCATATTGCCACACACCTCCTAATGCTCAGAGATCGAATGAAGAGAGGAAGTATCTCTGGCTACATCCTAAAGCGATGATTCTACGATGCCATACTATTAGGCGGAGACAACCGGTAAAGACTTAGGGTTGTCTAGGCCAATCGAGATTCGTTTGTATAGATGGAGATTTGTCTAGGAAGGCTCGGAAGCAACTCGTTTCGTTTATGACTACTAAGAGTGCAAGAAAGTAAAATAGAATTGTAAAAACAATATTATATTGTTAAGGTCTCTTCTCCGTTGCTTGATGATGTCTTAAGCTTGGGAGGCACTTCGATATTTATATTCCGCGTCTGAGTGTTCGCAGACTACATCTATCTAACATACAAAATATGTACCTCTTTAATTTTAACTCGCAACGTCGAGTTCTCCATGAAGGTGCGAACACTGGAAGACCTTGAAAACCATCACACTATCTTCAGTAATTACAATTTCCTGCCTGGAAGACATACTTGTCACCAGTAGTAATTATCCGATCCTCAGAGTCTATAGACCTATAGCTGAGTTCTCAAGTCGAACTTTGTTGGCTCCAATAGTCCTTTCCATTATCAAGAGGATCAGTCCTGATACGAAGTTGCGTCTGCATATATGCCGGAGTCGGTAACTTCTAGTTGTGATAACTCAACAACTAACCGATAGAATTCGTTCCGATGCCTCTCTTCTCGTAGAGGAGAGGTCATTCTATTGAATAGTCTCATAATTCCTTGGTCGACAACTCCTGGTAGTTCTATGTAGAGGGAGTGGACCTTCGTGTTATGTTGGTCGTAAATCCCGCAACTGCGGTACACCCCATATCATAGTTGCAATACTCCACGGAGCTCGCTGGCTTCTTTGGTAGTGTTTCCAGGAGCTCTAGACGCTGTCTAATTGTCGGAGGGTGGATGTGAATGCATTGGTTCATTATTCGGAACCTCCTAACATTCATATTACGACCTTGTGTGAAAACGTCCTGTTACTTATGGCCTGTACCAAAGATGTCATATCTTTGAAGCCTAGTAACCCCCTGAGTAGTTGACGGATTGACTTTGTTCTACTTCCCAGGTCTAGCCAGAGTTCCTCTCTCATATATCCTGCGAACAACGTTCGGTTGGACGGACGGCAGCGACGTATACGGTGTTATTCTGACACCTTTAATTCTGTGACCATATAGTCACAGGACGCAACAAAGGTTGATGTGTATGATGACGTGCGGGCCCCGTAAGGGGGCCGGAGGGGGGTGTTGGAGACTAAGATTCTCGGGTTTGGGTAAAGTTACCCTACCTAAGGTACTCCTAGGCTATCGGAATCGGGTACTCCTAACATGAGCTCCCTCCTCTAGGGCTTCGCCTCGAATGCCCCTTCGGTACAAAAATAAAAATTAAACATTAAATTTTAAATATTAAATAATAAACCTTAAACATTAATCATTTAAGGACCCGATGAAAGCAGGGTAAAAAACCTTCCGCGTTTGCTTGTCCATGGCAGGAAAACCTTATCTTCATCGTCCTTCCTCTGCCCGCCGTGGCATTTCCGGATTATCGCGATGAAATTCTTCCACCAATTCCTTCGCATTATCCATTCCTGTCGCAGGCTCCCAAGTGTTTTCGTCTTCGGAACAGCTCTGCCATTTGACGAAGTACCATAACTCGCGTATCTGTTGATAGCAACCACGGACTCTTTTCCTGTAAGAGCATATCTCACTTCTTACAATCTTTTCTATCTCCGATTGTAGGTCACCTTCGATATCTTCAGGCTCCCTGGGAGGCTGCTGTCGGTCTAGTCGTACCGGCTCCCTGTATGGTTCCAACAGGAAAACATGGAATACTAAGTGTATATTCCAACGATTCGATATGTTGAGTTTAAATGCGCGGCTTCCTCTTTTTTCTAAGATCATGAAGGGTCCATAAAGTTTTGGACTCAGCTTTTTGGACTTCTGGCGGGTGCGAATATTTTTTCCGTTTAACATAACTTTATCTCCGCGCTTGAAGTCTGGTTGTTGCTTGGCCTTTCTATCATAATATTTGGCCATAGCTTCTTGTGTCTGTTCGAGTGATTGCCGAGCTTGCTCATGAATCGTTTTTATCCAGTTTGCATAAAGGGTTGCTCCTGGGTTATGCGCCTCACGCTCCTTCATCCATTCCGTTTGAGGATGGAACCCATAGTTTGCGTAGAATGGGGTCATTCCATGTGCATTGGTAGCCGAGTTATTGTAGGCATGTTCAGCTAAAGGTAGGAGTTGATACCAATCGTCCTGATCGCAGTTGACAAAACTTCGTAAGTAACTTTCCAGCACTTGGTTGGTACATTCAGTTTGTCCATCGGTCTATAGGTGGTATGCTGTTGACATCCTTCTTTTTACATCCAACGCTTTGCATAATGACTCCCAGAATTCTCCTGCAAACTTTAAATCCATGTCCAAGACAATTTCTGATGGTAAGACATGTAGCTTCCATATTTCCCTTATAAAGGCAGTAGCAACATCTTTCGTGGTCGCTGTTCCCTCTAATCCGATGAAGTGGGCCATTTTGGTGAACCGATCAACTACCACCATTATCTGGGTGCATCCTTGGCTTTGTGGTAACTGCGTTATAAAGTCCATGGATATCGATACCCAGGCCGCGTATGGTATTGATAGCGGTTGAAGTAGACCGTATTTTGCGTGTCGTGGTGACTTATTGTGTTGACAATCGTCACATGACCGTACATAATCGTTTACCCAATTGGCCAAGCCTTTCCAATAAAAATCTCGCATGATGATCTTGAGAGTTTTTTCTTGTCCAAAATGTCCTGCAATCTTTGCATCGTGACATCCTTCGGCTATTGTAGTGTAAAGGCTCTGGTTGTTTGGTACGAATAGTCTTTGCTTATAGTACAGCAAATCATCGGTTAGGGTCCAATCCTTCGGGAAAGGTTTGTCATTGTCTCGGAGATTTTCCAACTCTTTTCTTCGCTTGAGCCATTCCTTATCGCCTGGAATGGCTTTCAGAATCTGCTCCAGAAATTCGGGATTGAATTTCTTCAATTCTTTGCGGGCTAGTATAGTACTAGTCATGAGGGTTCGTTCGGGTATTTCGGATACGTCATACCAGTGTTTATTCTGATCATTTAACTCATGGAGTTGGCTGACTACTGGTTCAATCTCTTGGATAGTCATAGCTCTTGTAGCAATATCTGTGCTGCCAAACCCTGCCGTACCTCTTTCAGTTTCGTCCAGGTTATCTATTTCCATCATATCAGCGGTGCTAATCTTTTCTATCACTAGTTGGGCGATACGATCCCCTTCTTTGATGTGACAGTCCGCATCTCGGTGGTTGAATAGTAGAACTTTGAGTTCTCCGGTGTAATCCGCGTCAATCACTCCGGCACCTGTTGAAATCCCGCTTTTGATGGCTAACCCGCTTCTGGGAGCAATTCTTCCATATGTTCCAACCGGTAATCCTACTGCGATACCGGTTCCAACTATTAACTGTCCCCTTGCCGGGACTATGTCTTCTTGCAGAGCGTAGAGATCATGGCCCGCTGCCATTCTTGAGCCTTTGGTTGGTAGCCTTGCTCTTGTATCTAACCTTTTGACCCGAATAACAGAATTGAGATCATTCCATTTAGGTTCCTCTTGGATGTCATCAGCACATATACTGCCTTTGGGGCTTTCTGCAACTAAGCAGACTTGAATTTCCCTCATCTTAGTTCTGGTAACTGAACTGATCTGGAAATGTTCAGGCTTCAAGATCGCTTGTTCACGATGTGCAGCTCCCTCCTCAGGATGGTACTCCAGTCGTCGACTGAGTGAATCCGGTTTTCCACCTCTGGTGCCTGGGCGGTAAATAATTTTGAAATTGTAAACAGCGAGTTTCTGCGCCCAGCGAATTTGGCGACCGCTCCAGACTTTCGAGGTGAGGAAATATTGAAGGTTTTGGTGATCGGTATAGACAGTAACCGGTTTTTCGGTTCCAACCAAGTATTGGCGCCATTCCTTGAATGCTTCCAGTATTGCCAATAGCTCTTTATCGTGGATCTCATAATTTCTTTCTGCCGAATTCAGTTTGCGGGAATGAAACGCTACCGGGTGTAGCCGTTTTTCCACAAACTGTGATAAGACGCAACCTAAAGCGAAGTCGCTAGCGTCTGTTTCTACTACCGTTTCCCGTTCGGGAAAAAAATGGTGTAGGATAGGGGCAGAAGTAAATCTTCTCTTAAGTTCTTGAAAGGCTGCTTCTTGTTCCGGGCCCCACCGGAACTTTTTTGGGTCGCCCTTCAATGTTTCCGTGATCGGTGCACAGATTTTTGAGAAGTTTTCTATAAAGTGTCTGTAAAAATTCACAAATCCTTGAAATATTTGGACTTCCTTAACCAACTTCGGTGGTTCCCAATTTAATATGGAGTCCACCTTTCGGGTGCTCATGGACACCCCATCGACGGCTACTATATAGCCTAAAAATTCCACTTCTTTGACATGGAAGAATGATTTCTTTATTGAAATTGCAAGTTGGAAATCTGCCAATTTCAGCAGAACCTTCTTTACCAACTCTATATGTTCCTTCTCAGTTTTGGAGTAGATGAGAATATCGTCAAGGTAGCAAACCACTCTTTGGTCAAAATGTTCCCGGAGCACTTCGTCCATCATATCTTGGAAAGTTGCTGGAGTGTTGGCTAGTCCAAATGGCATTACCATATATTCGTAGTGCCCATATCTTGTTCGGAAGGCCGTTTTCCATTCATCCCCTTCTTTTATCCGAATAAGGTTATAACCGTCTTTTAAATCAATCTTTGAAAAGATAGTTGCCCCTACTACTTGATCGCGTAGTTCCGACATTAGCGGTAGTGGGTACTTATTTAAGATAGTGATCTTATTTAAGTTTCGGTAATCCACTACCAAATGTAGTCGACCATCAGCCTTTGGTGAACAAAATTGGTGCACCGAATGGCAATTGACTTCGTGTAATTTTTCCTTGTCAGATCATATTGTTAAGATATTCGCGTAGGAGTTTAAGCTGCTTTTCGGATAGAGGATATATGGGTCCGCAGGAGGGTTTCGCTCCGTCAACTAATTTGATTTCATGATCGAATGTTCTTCTCGGTGCTAACTTCGCTGCAGTTTGCGGTAGGAATAGCTTCTTGAATCCTCAGTAGTGTTTGGGGAGAGAGTCGAAGTTAACTTCATTTGGGTCTTCGATCATTCCGATTCTTTCAATTTGGATAGCGTTCTCATCCCAAGCTACCGATTCATCGTATTCGAACATATCTGCAATTCCTTCGTCTTCTTCCCCCACACAGGTAGTTTTACACTTGGGGTCTTTAAATTCCCAGTTATCGGGATCCCTAATGTTGGATAGGAGGTGTTCTGAATGCCACCACCCAAATGGAATTATCATTCCATAGTCTCCTGCTGCTGCGATTTCGCACGCAACTTCCGATAAATGTTTATTGCGTCCAATCTCAAGCCATAATGGACGCGTATAAAACTTTCCTCCTGATGGAGATTGTACTCCATCGAATCCTTGAATAGCGACCGGATTCGGTCTTTCTGTGAACGGAATTTTTAATTCCTTAACGAGGTCTTTGTTGATTAGGAACACGTTGGATCCTGAATCTAATAGAACACGAATTTTGTATCTTTGTCTGTTCGGGTTTAAAACATGGATATGAGCGTATCCCTCGGGACAGTCATATCGCGTTGGTTTTGGCGCGTCAAACGCGCGTCTTTTTGGATGAGGGGTCGAACCGTCGTCTTTTCGTTTCGACATGTCTGAGGTTATGATAACAACTAGGATGTTTGTTACCGCGCCCGCGCAGTTTCGACCATACAGGTCTCCTCAGACAAACTGGTTTCCTATTAATAAAGAAAATTCCAAATCCCTACTCGGCGTTTCACCGATACACTTAATAGTGCACGACCAGTTCTCAGGCTGGATGCCTCTCCTTTCTCTCATGCTTTAGGGCCTTGGTGGTAACGAGGTTTGCTTTCGCAAGTTTATTGTCCCTCTCCAATTCGTTTCCCTTGAGAATTAGTTTAATCTTCCAACCAGAAACAGCAGTGTGTGCAATATAGAGGTATCCCCGGTGTTGTCCAGCTGGTACAACCTCCCGAATACGTATCTTGGAACTCCACCTATGCTTTCAGGGGTTAAGATCCTGTCACGTAATATGGTCGTCCATATCATCCTTCACCAACACTAATAGCTAACTGGGAGTAGAAAATGCTTGTGGGTAAGGCCTGCGGAATAAATAGCGTACTTGAGAGACTGACTAGCTTATTCGCTGCTCTTGTCCGGGCGCTTGAAATATCCCCTCTTTCCAACATAACTCAGCTTCTGGACTGATAGGTTCAAGAATGTGGGCCTGCACAGTCTTTCATGCTGATTTCATCGTCATAAATTCAGCAACCTTTCTGACTGGAGGTCCCTTGCCCACAAGCCTACTTAATATGCCTGCCAATGCTGGTATGGAAAAATTGCCTGGTCAAAGTGTTATTTTTGATTTCCGCTGACCCTGGCGAACTACCCAGACGATAATACTGCTGGATCTTAGTTCCGTTTACTAACTTCACCTTGGCCCTGGGGGGTTCCCTATTTTGATTCCGGTCTCGTATCTTAACGAACCCCGACTTCCCAAACGCCGTCGCCGTTGGTGCCAAATGAGATGACCTAAGTCATTTCCTCATCTTCACCTAGCTTCCAAAGTTTATTTCCTCTAGATGTTTGGGCAGCGGAAATGTTGCGGGGACGGTGTACCGTAGCTACCGTCCTAGGCCTGTATCTAGTAGGGAGAGTAGGTCACTCTGCCCTTGTAGCAGACACCTTAATTTGTCTCCAGCATGTTTTGTAGTCGTGGTTTTTCTTCCCACAACGACTGCATATGCCATCTTTGTTTCGTTCGTCGATGACGGACTGGGGAATTGCTTCATGAGCCTTTTTGAAGTTGGTATGTGTTGGTTTATTGACCCCGCCGGGTCGTTTTGTCGGTTTATCGGGTTCCGGTTCCCGTCTTCGTTTCTTGGAGGGACCACCACCTTTGATTTGGGGCTTCTCCTTCTTAAACCTGGGTTTGTCAGGTTTTCTCTCGTCGGAGGAAGCCTTTGCGGGCTTTGGTCTATCCCGTAATAGGTGGTCCCGTTCCTTTAGCTCCTCCTCTTCTCGGCCTGCCTTTCGGAGTGCTGCTTCCCATTCTGCATCGGTATCGAAGGTTTTGAGGGACAGGCGTAAGCGTATACTGGCGGGTAACTTCTTTTCCATCGCTAAACGCCATGCTGGGCCAGTTATTTTGGCCTTAGTATTGAGGTTGGTCATGATTTGGACATAGTTCTGAATATTGTCTTTATATTCAACCTTTTCCATATCTCGGACTGCCTTTCGTCCCTCTTCGATCGAAGCGAATCGTTCCGTAAACTCATGGTCGAAGCGTCTCCAAGTCGCTAGGCCGGCATCTTGTTCTACTCCATGGAGGCCATCCATAGCCCTTCGGTACCACATTGATACCGGGTTGACCAATTCCCCTTTGGTTCTTCCTAGAGCAAAGATGACCCTCTCTCGGTCACTTTCCCAAGTTCTAGGATTTCTTTCAAAGTAATCCACACATTGTAGTAATCAATAGCGGATGCATTAAGACGGTTTTGCTTCGAAAAATGGGCGTGCGTCAGCCGGCCGTTTGGTAGTTAATGCAAAGGCTTCCGCTAATACATTGGCTGTTCCATGTTTTTCGGGTGTCAACCCGCGACTAAATCTGGATGGACCTCCAGCACGTCTTCCTCCGTTTCCTCCTTCGTTATCACTCCCATCGTCATCTGGGTCACCCGCTGGTGCCGCAGGAATGGGAGGTTCTCCCTCTCTTTGCTTTCCCTTATCTCAGGAAGGCCACTTCGGAGGGTGAGTCTCCTCTCTTGCTTCTGCCCAGCTTTCCGGGACCGATTCCAACGCTACCTGTCGACCAGTTGGTCGAGCCGATGAGAGTTCCATTATTCAATCTTTCAGCAATCTAAGGGTATCTAAAAGACGTACTTGGTCTTGTTGTATTGTTTGGGTGAAGTCTCGGTAGCTACTAGCCTCGCGTTCTTGTCTTTCAGCAAGGTTAGATATCATGGCTCGAAGGATCATGTTTTGTTGGAATTGGTTATCCTTGAATGCCTGGAAATCACATTCCAGGGTGAGGTCTCTTTCTAGGTCTTCTCATTGCAATTGAGATGTTACTCTCTTATGGTGCTCATGTCCAGCATCTTGTTGCACTAATTTAGCAGCAATCTCCTTCGCCAATTGGGTTTGGATATCCCAAATATTGGCTTCCACCAAGACACACTGCTGCAATACGAGTGTCATCTCATTATCATGCAGATCTTGGCCTTCCAATAATTGCTGTTGGACTTTAATTAACCCTCTTGCATTTTCCTGAGAATCTGCAAAGAGGGTTTCAAACGCAATATTGGAGGTGTCAATACTGGTGGTAATGTCTTGACGAATTTGCTCAATAACCACTCCCAACCTAGCTGTGAGTGTCGCGAGGTCTACCGCATCGGTGTTTGGTCGTGGTATAGTGGATCTGGAATGAGGAGATGTTGCTCTTGATATCGGCACACTACTAGGGGTTCTTCCTCCTCTCCTTGGATTTCGAAGAGCTGGATCAAGAGAGGTGTGATTGCAGAAGGCACTGGGACTATTGTCCCCTGAAGTATCCATCAGTTTCCCAGGACCGATCTGCTTTGGAGGCTGCGACATCTTCTTTTTCGGGGGATTGTTTCCTCGGAGCCAAGCTAACCAATTCCCGTTATCTGAGGCAATGGTTGTAAAAGTAGTAGGTTAGACACTTGGTGTCTTGCCATATCATGCGGTAAGGAGGTAGTGTGAACCGTGGTTCACTCGTAGGTAGAGAGCCTTGGTAACAAGGAGATCTAACAATATACTATTAGGCGGAGACAACCGGTAAAGACTTAGGGTTGTCTAGGCCAATCGAGATTCATTTATATAGACGGAGATTTGTCTAGGAAGGCTCGGAAGCAACTCGTTTCGTTTATGACTACTAAGAGTGCAAGAAAGTAAAATAGAATCATAAAAACAATATTATATTGTTAAGGTCTCTTCTCCATTGCTTGATAATGTCTTAAGCTTGGGAGGCACTTCGATATTTATATTCCGCGTCTGAGTGTTCGCGGACTACATCTAACATACAAAATATGTACCTCTTTAATTTTAACTCGCAACGTCGAGTTCTCCCTAAAGGTGCGAACACCGGAAGACCCTGAAAACCATCACACCCTCTTTGGTAATTACTATTTCCTCTCCGGTAGACATACTTGTTACCAGTAGTAATTATCCGATTTTCAGAGTCATTAGACCTGTAGCCAAGTTCTCAAGTCGAACTTTGTTGGCTCCAATAGTCCTTTCCATTATCAAGAGGATTAGTCTTGATACAAAATTGCGTCTGCATATATGCCGGAGTCGGTAACTTCTAGTTGTGATAACTCAACAACTAACCGATAGAATTCATTCCGATGCCTCATTTCTCGTAGAGGAGAGGTCGTTCTATTGAATAGTCTCATAATTCCTTGGTCGACAACTCCTGGTAGTTCTATGTAGAGGGGGTGGACCTTCGTGTTATGTTGGTCGTAAATCCAGCAACTGTGGTACACCCCATATCATAGTTGCAACACTCCACGGAGCTCGCTGGCTTCTTTGGTAGTGTTTCCAGGAGCTCTAGACTCTGTCTAATTGTTGGAGGGCGGATGTGAATGCATTGGTTCATTATCCGGAACCTCCTAACATTCATATTACGACCTTGTGCGAAAACATCCCGTTACTTATGGCCCGTACCAAAGATGTCATATCTTTGAAGCCTAGTAACTCCCTGAGTAGTTGACGGATTGACTTCATTCTACTTCCCAGGTCTAGCCAGAGCTCCTCTCTTATAGATCCTGCGAACAGCCGTTGCTCGGACAGACAGCAGCGACGTATACGGTGTTATTCTGACACCTTTAAATTTGTGACCATATAGTCACAGGACGCAACTAAGGTTGATGTGTATGATGATGCGCGGGCCCCGTAAGGGGGCTGGAGGATGGTGTTGGAGACTGAGAGTCTCAAGCTTGGGTAAAGTTACTCTACCTAGGGTACTCCTAGGCTATCGGAATTGGGTACTCCTAGGCTATCAGAATTGGGTACTCCTAACACATGCACCCCACACTCCGGTGAGAAGTGGAATCCCTGGAAGAGGAAGCAGATAATATGGCAATTATAATCGCTAGGGCAGAACAAAAAGATGCCATCCTCCATGAAACAAAAGCCTACAAGAGTCAAGCAGCCTCCAGTAGCAATAGGCAGCCCAGGCAAAGCACCTCCAATAACTCAGAAGAAGAACCCCCACAATCCTTCAAGAAGAAGAGCAAGTCCACCAAAGACGCGAGAAGGCAGAAGGGTGAATGCTTTGAATGCGGCAAAACCGGACATATGGCAAGGAATTGTCCTACCAAGAAGGGCAAAGGAAAGGCAGCTAAAGTCAAACAAGAAGCCTCAGCAAATCACATTGAAAGCGACAATGATGGTGAGCAATCCAGTGAATTTGAGGAAATTCACATTGGCTATATCGAAATAGAATGCAACAATACTCGCTCACCGGTGACAGCAAAGCCCCATCCAGCCTTGGAAGGTACAATCTTAATCAATAGAAAAAAGACAAGAGTTCTATTTGATATTGGCGCTATTGGGCGAGATATAATTAGCAATACATTTACCTCCGCCTATGGCCTACCTACTGAAAATCTCAAAGAACTGTTAGCTGTCAATTTGGTAGTTAAAGGATCCCGCTCCATCAGCCATAAGACATGCAAAGCTACTGTCCAGCTGGGATCAGTCTCGCTACTACCTCAAATGATGCTTGTTGGAAACCTAGCCAAATATGATGCCATTATAGAAATGCCTTTCCTCAAATGCCATAATGCAACCATCAAGTATGGAGACTCAATCATGGAGTTCCTAGAACACAAGGTTAGAGTCTTTTGCAAACCAACAAGTGGAGAACTCCGAGCCGCTGTTTGTGAAACTACAGCACTAAGCCTGTTGGATGAGTACTCTGATGTCTTCCCTGAGCAAATCCCAGAAGAACTACCCCATATGAGAAAAATAAACACCATATCCGCCTATGAGGCCCCTCCAATCTCAAGAACCAACCGACATACACCATACCTGAAGCATACAAATACCAACTCAGTACTTGGGTAAATGAGAACCTTAGGCAAGGAGTCATCTACTGATCAGAAGCACCAGGTGCCACACCTATGTTTGTCCAACTCAAAGCAGATGGAAAGCGAATCCGCCTCCTTGTCGATCTCAAACTGCGGAATGAGAATACAGTTATGGACAGTTTTGCAATTCCCAATCAAACTCAGATCCTGAATGCAGTTGGATGGGCTAGATTCCGAAGTAAGATAGATCTAAGCGATGCCTACTTCCAAACATGCTTAGATCCGGAAAGCGAGCGAATTAACAGTTTCAAGACACCCTTCGGAAGTTTCGTTAGCCGGGTCATGTTGCAAGGTGACATGAATGCGCCCGCCACCTTTATGCGAATTATGGAAAACATGCTAAGCAAGTACCTCCATCACTTTGTATGGATCTACATCGACGATATCCTCATCTACTCCAACACTAAACAGGAACATAAGTACCATATCAGTTTGGTTTGTGACAAGTTGAGAGAGAACAAGTTGTACGCCAGCAGAAACAAATCCACCATGTTTGCCGATAGTTTGGAGATACTCGGAGATCTAATCGATGATCAAGGGATACATGCATCTCCTGGAAAGATATCCTGCCTGACGGAATGGACTATACCTCAGAATCAAAAGGAACTCATGCGGTTCCTTGGGCTTGTAAATTACATATCCCAGTTCCTCCCACACCATGCCACTGTCACAGCACCACTCACGGACCTCACCGACAATGCTGAATTTGTTTGGACCCCTATCCACGACCAAGCCTTTTGATAACATTAAAGAGCTAATCAAAGATGCAAATGTTATACGGCCTATTGACCTCAAAAAGACCGAACCTATATGGCTGATAAACGATGCCTCTGATGTAGGCGTTGGAGCTTGGGTTGGATAAGGACCCACCCATGAACAAGCGAGACCGGTAGCATTACGCAGCAGGAAGTTCACTAATTCGCAAATGAACTATGGAACTACAGATAAGGAAGCGCTTGCAGTAATCGATACCCTTGCAGCTTTCAACTACCTCCTTATGGAAACCACCTTTACAATTATCACTGATCACCAACCCCTTACCAATCTAAAGGCCGAGAAAATCCCTGGACGAAGAAGAACCAGATGGATAGGGGAAATCAGCAAATACGATGCCAAAATAGTCTATACCCCTGGAAGAACCAACTATTTAGCTGACGCCCTCTCATGTATCTATGAGAACTAATCACTCTTGAACCCTTCTCTCGTCCATGACCACACTAGACAAAGTGACAACAGCTCCGATAGCACTACCTATGAGGAAGAACCAATCATGGCTTCTATCAACACAACCTCTCCATCCCCTTCTTTTTCCTATACTATGTACGCTGCGGCAGGAACAGAGCGAGGTCAACACCTTGAAGACGAATGGAAAGATGATTGCACCCTCCGCAGTACACTACCTCAAGACCTTGAACAAAGCACGCTCCATTTGTCCCACTGTTACGAAAATACATGTCCCTTTCACCAGACTGAGATTAAGTTTGGTAACAGACCTACAGGACCATGGAAAACCCCAGCAATACAATCACCTGCTACCTTTGAAGAACCAGCTCCAAGAAGACACCAAGACCTAGAGCAACTTGAACGAACAGCACAACTTGAGGAAGCAGCAACCTTCCTCAATACACCTGTAACGTTCCTAGCTTGTGGTTAACTAATAGCGACGGGCAACGATACTTCTCTTCTTAATTTCTATCTTGTCTGATATAACAGTTCTTAGATACGTTGATCTACGTTATCACCGTTCGTCGGATAACGCCTGTTAGATCCTAACTAAGATAGCTTCATCTTATATAGGCTCGTGAGAAATGTGTCGGATATGCAAATGTGATAAAGAGCGCAAAGATGTCTTATTCGTAAAGTAATAAGTAAGGAAAGTACTTAGAACATTCAATCTAATTTATTTATACTAGTACCGCCGACTCCGGCATACGACCAGTCTCCCCCTCGCCCCAAAATCACAAACTAAAATACACTACCACGGGCGTAATCCCGTCCCGCAACCGCTCCTCCCAAACATAAATCCAAAAATCACTACCTAAGGGGCTCACGGGCGCTCATGTCGACCAGCAACATCCCGGATTAACGCGTCTTCCCCTTCCCGCAACCCAACCACCAACAACATACCAACACAACTACTCCGCCTCCAACACAATCTCATCAACATACTCAACAAAGGAAACATACAGTCTGTCCCAACATCCACGCTTCTTCCGATAGTGCTCCCCCATCCTATTAACCTTTCCAGCAACCCGCCGCTGGTCGCAAAAGGGGCACCGTTCCCGCTCGATAAACCCAAACAGCCCAGCCCACCTGAGTACGATGCCCGTCCGCAAGGAAAGCGCAAGGTCGTCCCAGTCAAGCCAGTGCCGCTGCCAGAAACGGTCAAGGCTCGCCGAGAGGCAGCCCGGGTTGTTATCGAAGTGAGCAGAGAAGGAGGGCCGTGTGGAGGTGCCTTGGTAGGTAATCGCCATGTTGCAGCTCGGACATCGCGTACCCACCGAGTTCGGAAGGAAGAACCACTTGGTGGGAAGATGCTTACTCGGGAGCACGCACTCCCCTCCAGGATGTTTCTTTTCGCACCGCAAACAAGTATCAGGCGTCCCTATGCACACTCGCCTCCCGTCCCTCTCCACCGTCAGTGTACCATCAAACGGGTTACCTGCGACTACCAACTCCCCGTCCACCTCCTTGACATGATGGGGGATCCCCAGTCCCAGCCACCCGTGTTCCAACCACCAGTCCTTCCAACCCGCGATGGCCGAGTCCTTGAACAAGTCCTCCATCGCCGGCCGTTTCCAACTGTACCATTGGCAAGAAGTCCAATGATGTCTCTCCTCACGCCTTTCACACTCATCATGCCCAACCAGGCCAGCACCACTGCGAATCCTAGTCAACACATAGGAATTCATCCTTGTCAGCCCGCAAAGGTGTCTGGGGGCCCTAGGCCCACGAGCATAATACCCATGGCCTTCATTAACATGCCAAGCCTCCCATTCCTCCTTCCTCAACTCACGGGCCAACGCAGCTTGCCCTATACCAAAGCTGACCCCTTCCCACCGGAAAGGTTGCAATGGCAGGCGTGTACTCTCCTTGGCCTTCCTGTCGACCAGCTCGTTGCCCTGGATGCCCATGTGCCCCGGAACCCAGCCAAGGCGTGGTCGTACAGCCTCCAACAAAGGCGCCATGACTTCCCACATCTCAGCCGAGTCCCCCTCGGGCAACATATTCTCAACCAGAAGCAGGGCAGGGACGCAGTCCAAAAACACATGTACCCCTCGTCCCTCACACATACCACCGACCTCCCGTAGGGCACAGACCACGGCAAACAGCTCGCACTCGACGATGCTCCAGGACGGTTGCACCGAACACCCCCCGATCCTAAGCGAGACCCGCTGTTCGAACACAGCCCAAGCTATACCAGCACCCCCTGCCATCTTGGACCCGTCAGTGTACACTACCAGCTCCGAGCCGCCATTGAGCTCCTTGACTTCCCTGGCGTGTCTGAGGGCCATGGCTTCCTTCCCCTTCCCGATCGTAACCGTGGGACGGCAGGAAAGCACTCTGTCCGAATGCTGTCGGTGGGCCACCATGCCTTCTTCCTTCCAGTCCAACCTGACCTGCCCGAACCAGGGATGATCCTCGCAGTACCGGTAATTGATGAACCGGCTGTAGCACCTCCGTTGTAGGTACCTGCCCTGAACAGCGACAGGCGCAACCCCGTATTCTGCCAGCAAAACGTTGTTAGCTAGCTTCATTGGGGTCCGAAACACCGAGCGGAGGCAGTCGTTGACGTGGACCTGAATCTGCTTCACATACGACGGGTAGTCGGTTACAAACTCAAGTCCGTAATAGACGGTCGGAAGGTAAGCTACCCGCACCAAACGGTAAGTCTCCCACGCTCCCGAACACCCAAAACTCCCAAACCTCCTTCCTAGCGCCGCAATTCTCCTCCTCACACCCAACCCCCTATCCAACCAATAACGTACATGAGAAGAAAAGTTAAGAAATACATTGAACCTATACCCAAGCACCCGCAGGTCCGCGGATGGCAACACCATTTCTCCCAACAATTCCATTCCTTCCCACGCCCTATCACCAAACTCAATCCACCGCGTCTTCAACGCACTAAACCCCATTCCCCTGTCTCGCGCAACACGGTCACAGTCGCGCAACAATTCCCTAGCATGGTATCGGGCAGCATCAAACGAGTCAGCTGCAACAATGATAACCCCGTCATCAACGTATGAGGCCATCAAATGCCGGACACCAGGGGAGTAACGCATCCGCAGTGTGAAAATGTCAGCCATGTAAGCGCCGAACAGGAAGGGGGAGAGTGGTGACCCCTGGGGGACCCCCTTGCTAACATGGTATACTCGGGAAACACACCCATTGAACCGGAAGCAAATAGACTGACAACCTGTCCATCTCCGAACCCATTGACACAGGTTGGGAGGGCATCCCCGGGCCACCAGGAAATCTGACAGGAGGTTGACGTCGATGTTGTCGAACCCTCCCTCCACGTCCATCGACAAGATCAGACGCTTGTATCCCTCATTATGGCGGAGGAATTCCTGAATAACCGCCATGGCATCGTGGACACCCCGCCTCCTGCGGGAGCCAAACTGTGTCTCACCGAGGTCCAGACAAGCGGCCAGCCGGAGCAACACCACCCTCTCCGCCACCTTGGCCGTGGTCGGGAGCAGGTGTATCATGCGCCAGGATTTGACAACATCATACCGTGGCTTGTCGAGCTTGGGTATGAGTACCACCTCAGCCCTATGCCAGTCCGGAATGTCATGTCGCAGCCCGTAGTCGACGAGGCGTCGCAATGTCGTGGCATCCCTCCTTTTCCAAAACCTTAAGAAGGGATAACCAATATCATCTTCGCCGGGGCCCGTGTTTGTGGGAGATCTCGCCAGCGCCGTCTCCATCTCTTGGGCACTGTCCATCTCAACCATACTTTCAGTCCATCGGGCGGGGTCACCGGGATCAAGCTGTTGAGCAATCAGGTCGCTGATCTCGGCGTGCGTGGTAGCCAAGGAGCCGTCTGACCGCACCATCGAGGGCAACGTGCGCTTGGCCTCTAACTTTCTTGCCAGTCTAAAAATGTCGGGGTCCTTGCTCTCCGCCAGCTTGGTCCTAATGTGGTCGAAACGAGCCCTCAACAGGCAAGCCCGGTAGACACACCTTGCCAACCTAAAGTCCTCCGTCCGCTCCGCCGTGCGCTTCGAGTATCTTTTCAGCCAAGCCACATCCAACCTCATTCTTTCCAACTCAGGCGTCCACCACTCGCACCGGCCTCTGCCAATGGAAGCCCGTGGGAGTGCGTCCACCACACTTCTCACTCCTCTCCACAACTGTTCACCATCCACCTGTTTCAGGGCGTCCAGCTCTTTCCCGACCTTACGCCATACCGCTTTTTTCCAAGCAGGCCTCCTTCTCATGAGATTGTCAGGAAGGTCCACATGTAGTCGGATAGTCTGGGCAGTGTGTTCACAGCCCACTACGTCAAGGTATCTGTGCTGTAGGTATGGTCGTCGATACAGACAGAGGTCGATCATGGATATGTCGCGGAATGTCGGTCGGTCGGGCGGTGTCATGTTCAGCAACCGTGGTGCCATCCATTCCCGTAACCATTGTCCGCAATGTTCCTGCCTAGCCATCTCCGCCCGTGGGTCCCAATCTCGATGTCTGGCATTGAAATCACCAAACGCGATATCCGGTTCCCCGACGTCCCTCAGCCCTGACTGATATTCGGCCTTGGTATGTGTAGGTAGGATGTAGACACCTGCGAGCACCCTCCTCTCACCCTTCTCCCAAAATCCAACCTGAGCACAAGCGCCCCCATGCCCAACAACATCAAACAACCCGCACAAATGCGAGCGAACAAACACCTCCACCCCTGACCCAATAACAAAAGAAAACAAATCTCAACCATCAACCTCCACCGGTACATATTGTCCCCCCGCATCAACCGGAGGTTCCAAAACAAAAAATAAATCAACAAAAGAAAACAAATCAAACGCCAGCGCCCGATTCCTGCCACTCCTCCTCACGTTCAATGCTATCGCTGTGATACGCATTAAAAGGGGGCCTCAACAGATCCGCTCGGGCCACAGGGGCCGAAGTCGCTTAAAAAACCGTCAGAATCCTGGGCGAACCACATGGTATCGCCCCTCTTGGGAATGGGTTTCTTCTTCTTCAAAATACCGCGTTTGGGGGAGGGGGAAGGGGAGGGTTGTTCAGGCCCCTCACCCTTAGCCTTGGCGGACTTCTCCCGCGGAACACCCTCCTCCCCCCCACCACTACTCACTTCCACCACCCTGGGAGTTGGTGACCGTCCCCTGCTCCGGCACCATGGCCATCTTCTCCTCTCAGGTCCTTTTTTCGGAGCGACAGGCACTTCGGATGATGAGGCTGCGGTGGTGGCCGCCATTGTTGCAGGTGGGGAGGATACAGGGGTCCTAGAGTCAGCTTTCAAGGCAGGACACCTCTCATACCCAGCAAAGTGATCGGTCCTATCACACAACCAACACAACCTGCGGGTGTGTCCACATGCCTCCCCCACGCCTCCGGGGCACCCTAGAGCCTTACACATGTGCTCCCGGGACAGGTGCGCCCCGTAGCAAAAACGACATCGGGAAGGGAGGGCACAGGTGGCCTGAAAGTGGCCCACCTGCAAACACTTACCACAAACCTTCGCCGTACGGTGCTCAGTGAACACCCTAACATTTCGGGTGCCTCCCCGAAGGAAGATCCTCCCAGCTTCCAAAGCAGCCTTAGCCGCCTCATTCTCCTCCACCACAAAGCGAATACCGCAAGACACAGCGTTGGCTTGCCTCATGGCATGAATGGACCCCATGATGTCGGGGCGGGACACAGTGACTATGCCAGGATTGCCTAGCTCCAAGTCAGTGCGCAAGCCGTCCGAGGCCTGTTCCCCAATCCATCCATCAACCTTCCAGATGGAACCACGGCCGGTGTCGGGAAGGGGGATGCCCGTAACCATGATCTTGACTTTCTTGACATCCTTCTGGAAAACAAATTCCGGGAGTGATAGCTCCTTCAACAGTGCAAGCCGGGCCTTGTCGAGCAGGTCTCCAAGCTCGGCAGCAGAGTGGACCGCCAGGGTGAGGAAGATGCACCCGATCTTGTTCCGAATATGTCCAGCACGAACGTAAGGGCAAATACCCCTGATCTTCGGCAAGTTGGACAGGGTGACGTTGATGCGGGCATGGATGGCCTCAATTGTCACGCCCTCTGGTAAAGCCACTTCTTTGCGGGTGGCGAACCGCATTGTGATGTGCCTTCCCCTAGTATCTGGGGTAGGCGAGGACTGGGGTGGAGCTGGCTTTGGTGGTGGCCCCTGCTGACTGGCGCTGCGAGGAGGGCCGTCGCGAGGGATCAAGTTAGGCACCACGTTGTAGATCCTCCTGATAGCGCCTGGCCCCGGCGAGAGGGTTTGTACCGTGGGTACTGGGGCGGCAGCAGTGGAAGGTGTAGCCTGTCCGTCAGCAGTAGTCCTCCCCTGAGTCTTGGCCGGGGTCGCCGATGCTTCCTGGCCGGCCTGAGCTGCCATCTTCCTTCTCCTTCTGGCAGCACCACTCAGGCGCCTACCTCTCTTTCTCTCCCTCTTCTCTCCATCCTCCTTCTCCTTCTCATCCACCCAGCTCACCTTCTTCTCCTCCGCAGCTTTTCCCACCTTCAGGACTACCCCCCCATCACCGGAAGAGCTGCCACTACTAGTACTGTGGGAGGAGGCCACAGACGTGGGCCGAACCGAGGCTGTCTTGGCTTTTTGTGGGATGGTGGGTTTGGGCACGTATGCCATCTTCTTCACCATATCCACACAGGATGTTTTAGCAGCAGGAGCCGCCGGAGCAGCAACCTGGCCCTTGGCAGGGACTTCAGTAGACCCCTCTGACGAGGAGCGGGGAATAGGGGTAGTCCCTGAGGACTCAGGAGTCGCAAAGGGGGAACGACGGCGGGGTGTCAACCTACTTTTCAAGGTGGCAATTTCCTCCTCCTGCCGGCCGACTATCTCCGTCAAGGTCCAGACCGCATTTTCCAAGCGATGAAACCGACATCCCACCCACATAATGGGAACCGTTTCCACGATCTCCTCTTTCATCCAAGTCCGGACGTTCTCCAAGCCGTCAGTTTCTTCGGACCCGTCCACGCGGGGAAGAGGTGACAGGAGGGGTTGGGTGTTCCCCGACCGGATATCCTCAAGGCCCTCCAACATGGACCCCACAATACTGCCAGACCTAGGAGCGGGGGAGGGGGACTTACCAGCCGCCATCATCTCATCCACTTCGGCCATAATCTGGTCAGCCCTAGCCATGGCAGCTTCAGCATCTTCTGGCTCGGTTTCTGGCAGCGGCACCTCCAAGGGAGTGCCCGTGCTGCGAGGGATGCCTAAAGATCCTTCTAAAATACCCCCAGGCGACGTGGGATGTAAAGAACCATAGTCAGGAGGGGACGAGCCAGGGACAGGCGTACCCGGAAGACTGGGGGTGTGAATGCTGTCGCCCAGACCGGTCGCTTCCGAGTTCCGTCCTTCTTCCAGGGCCATAGGGGTGTCCCGCGCAATCACCTCTGTCGAAGGCACCACTTCCTGGGTGGCCAGCAATGGAGGGGACGAGGGGGGGGAATCCTCAATGGTGGAAGGAACTAGCACGGGGGGGGCCAGGCGCTTCTGGTGGGTATCCAGGACATGGGAAAACTCCTCATCCGGGACGATCTGTTTTTTCCGACCCTCATTGACGTCAATCGCCTTCATGAACCGGGGCTCAAAGAAGGGACTAGGGGCCAGGGCGGCGTGTTTGCGGGGGGAGGAGGAGCGGGCACGGCGGAGCGTTCCCTTTGCCGGAGGGGCATAGTCCTCATCGGCGGGATCATCCAACTTGAACTTCCCGGTGGTGTAGAGGGCTTTTTCTCCAGAAGACAGCCCAGACAGGAAAGATGGGGTCGAGGCAGTGGAGGCTCGCTTAGCGCGATCCCAGGCCACTATCTTATCGAACACCGCTCGATGGGCGGAAGGAGAGGTGGACCATGAGCTGGCCTCAACCGTGGTAGTGGTCGAGCCTTGCCTGGCCGGCGGGAGGAGGGATGACTCTGGGATGATAGCCTGCGAGTCGGTAGGGGGAGAGGGGGTGGGCACGGTCGGTGTGTACACCGAACCGTGGTCAGAGTTAAACCGATTGAAGAGGCCCGTGGTAGAGGCGTTGTCCAAGCCACAGGTGGCTGGACAACCCTTCCCACAGAGGCAACCCTTCACAAACAACTCCACTTCTTTCATCGTGATAAGGGTGGCAGTAGCAACCGAGCCCCTCACCAAATCATCCAACGCCGGATTCACTGCGTTCGGGCAGCCGTGTTCATGGGCGAAGGACAGAAAACCGTAATCCCAGCCAGGCGCAGCGTACGACCGTGTAGTTGTAGGAACAAGGCCACGGACAGCCTCAGAAACGGGCGCAAGAGACAAGGCGACGCGAGCCGTCTCAAGCAAGGAGGAGGGGTTGGAGTCGAACCGAACTGGGGACGACATCCGCGAGGTGGGGACAGAGTCCGAGGAGGAGGAGGCAGACGAAGTCGCCATCCTCACTCAAGCCTGTGTCCAGAGACTACCGGGATCAACCACGGATATCTCCCTCTGGAACACCTTCTTAAGCGAGAACAACTATTCTATCACCCAACGGCCCGACAAACGAAGATGGAAACGATGTAAACCGATGAAATTATCGTGAGTAGGCGAAAGTGCGTTGCGTGAGGTTGAAGCTCGCTACCGTGGCGGAGCGAAGATAGAAGTAAGGAAATTACTTAGAACATTCAATCTAATTTTATTTATACTGGTACCGCCGACTCCGGCATACGACAAGTCCCCGCCGGCACGAGGTTAACACAAACCGGAACTACCACTAACCACGAACAATCTAAACCTCCGGCCCCAAACCTCAAACATGCCCGCACCATGCCCACAACACGAACACTAAGTACAAGTCCATCAACAGTAAAGAAAGCCCTCCTCGCCCCCCCATCCGAAGTCCCTCTGGTATGGTACCAAGCGCAGTCCTTGTAGCAAGTCCGCATCATTCCTGAACAAGGAGTACGAGGGGCAAACCCACGAATACCAAGACACACAGGCGACAGGCAGGACCCAGGACGAAACTCAAAGCCGAAAGGTTGTCCGACAAAGGCAAGTTCCCCGTACAAAAAACAAAATTCCACTACCGCCCGGTCTGAATACCGTCCCGCGATCCCTCCTCCACAAAAGAAAACCAACAACAATTTATTAACACAGGCGGCACCAAGGCAGAGAGGTTGTGACCGACATGTCTACAACTGGCATCCGCATGCCAGGCCGTCGACCCTATGAACCCACTTTGCCAAGTGCCTCCGAAGAGCGTAATGGTGAGGAGGACCTGTACCTGCTGCCTGTAACCCCAAAGCAAAACCATAAACAAAAGACATACATAGAGGTGGTGACAGACCGAAGAGGTCAGTAGGGCCTATCTCCTACCCGTGGTGCCATGCCGCTGCCCGCCGTACCCGCAACCAAACCAAAGAAACCAAACAAGCCCCACAGAACCCAGCACGCAAGACCCAAATAAGTCCAACCCAGAGGTCGCAACCCACTATCCGCACAGGTGGCCATCAGCCAGCCGGTCCGTCAGGAAGCTTTGCAGCACTCAGCAGCTTAACCTTAACAGCCCAAGCCGTCTGGAAACACGTAATTAGACCTCGCCCAACCTGACGCAGGCCCGACCGGTGCTCGCAGGTGCCTCTCCCCGCCAAGTCAGCCCCCCCCAAGCCCCACACACCAGGCACCGCAGTTCCCATCCAGCCCCCTCAGCCCCTCAGGCAGATCAACCGCCCGACAGCCATAGGACAGCCGATACCTGATCCCGTCATGCAGCCACTGGTCTGGGCCACAGCAGCAGAGTCCCAATCCCCCAGCACCATGTAGCCGAGGGGGGCCACCAGGACGAACCCGGGGCCATAACATACGCGCCAGCATCCAAAGACGCCGGCCACAGTCCCAACCTGCCCGAACCGAAATCTAAGCAAGCCGAGAGGGAAAACAGGGAACCCGGAGGCCCCCCAATATGGGCCCTAAAGGGGCCACACCGTAGACTGACGAAAGGTACCCAAACTAACGCTTCAGAGAGGGCGGGTACCAGGATAGGAAACGAGACAAACAGAAGGTAGGCCCCACTTGCAATGAGTGTGACCGCCAACCACCATCCGTAACCACACCGACCCCTGCACTAGAACAAGCGTGGCCTGGCAACCAATCGCCCCACACCACCCCGGGCAGCAGTTCACCCGCACCAGGAGGTAAAAGATTTCAGGGTCAAAGCCATCCCCACGTAGACGCGAAGAGGTGACGCCTGACTGAACCACCGTACTGCCACTTGTACCGAGAACAAGGGAACGGTGATAAACGACATCGTAGGATTCCGATGGTGAGAACAGTAGACGAAGGGCGGGGCCGGCGGGGCCCCCATCCCTTAAGGAATGATGCGATCGGTACGACGTGTTGATACTTGGGAAGGTCATCAGTCTAACCCAAGGGCGTTTTGTATTGTGAACACTAAGGACTCCGTTAAAACCCAACAAGAAACATGAGCTGGCCCAAAGAGCGACACGGGTGTTTCCCCCCACAGCAATGTTCAAATCCCCCATCCTCTGAACGCGAAACTCTGCGAGTAGACAAGTAGACAGAGAAGCCGAAGTCTTTTTACCGAAGGAGGGCTCGTAGACGCCAAAGGTAAAGAGGCTCGAAGCGAAATCATCGTGAGAATCAAACAACAACGAGGAGGCGAAAACAAGTAACCACGACGCTCAACCACACAACAACCTCAGCCCCAAAGACCCCAGGAACTGCTGAGCGAACTCAGATATCTCCCCCAGAATCAAAGGCATCGAAGGACTATCGTGGTGCGAAAGGAACGCTACCGAGGCGGAGCGAAGATAGAAGTAAGGAAATTACTTAGAACATTCAATCTAATTTATTTATACTTGTACCGCCGACTCCGGCATACGACAAGTCCCCGCCGGCACAGGGTTAACGCAAACCGGAACTACCACTAAACTACGAACAATCCAAACCTCCGGCCCCAAACCTCAAACATGCCCGCGCCATGCCCACAACACGAACACTAAGTACAAAACCATCAACAGTAAAGAAAGGCCTCCTCGAAGCGACACCGTAGACCCTCTGGTATGGGCCCAACCAAGCCAAACAGCCGAAGCCGCAAGGCCTCCTCGCGTAGCCGAAGCCGAGCAAGGTACCAGTCCTCCAAGTTCCCCGTAGAAAAAACAAAATTCCACTACCGCCCGGTCTGAATACCGTCCCGCAAGCCCTCCTCCACAGTAGAAAGCCAACAACAATTTATCAACACAGGCGGCACCAAGGCAGAGAGGTCGCGACCAACATGTACACAACTCGCATCCGCATGCCAGGCCGTCGACCCTATGAACCCACTTTGCCGAGTGCCTCCGAAGAGCGTAACGGTGAGGAGGACCTGTACCCGCTGCCTGTAACCCCAAACAAAATACAAGTAAACAAAAGAAATACATAGAGGTGGTGACAGACCGATAAGGTCAGTAGGGCCTATCTCCTACCCGTGGTGCCATGCCCCCGCCCGCCGTTCCCACAACCAAACCAAACAAACCAAACAAGCCCCACAAAACCGAGCACACAAGACCCAAACAAGTCCAACCCAGAGGTCGCAACCCACTATCCGCACAGGTGGCCATCAACCAGCCGGTCCGCCAGGAAGCTTTACAGCACTCAGCAGCTTGACCTTAGCAGCCCAGTCCAGCCAGAAACGCTTAATTAGACCTCGCCCAACCTGACGCAGGCCCGACCGGTGCTCGCAGGTGCCTCTCCCCGCCAAGTCAGCCACCCCCAAGCCCCACACACCAGGCATCGCAGTTCCCATCCAGCCCCCTCAGCCTCTCGGGCAGATCAACCGCCCGACAGCCACAGGACAGCCGATACCTGACCCCACCAGGTAGCCACTGATCTTGGCCGCGCCAGCGGAGTCCCATCCCCCAGCACCGTGTAGCCGAGGGGGGCCACCAGGACGAACCCGGGGCCACAACATACGTGCCAGCATCCAAAGATGCCGGCCACAGTCCCAGCCCGCCCGAACCGAAATCCAAGCAAGCCGAGAGGGAAACCAGGGAACCAGGAGGCCCCCTAATGTGGGCCCCAAAGGGCCGCACCGTAGACTGACGAAAGGTGCCCAAACTGATGCTTCAGAGAGGGCGGGTACCAGGATAGGAAACGAGACAAATAGAAGGTAGGCCCCACTTGCATTGGGTGTGACCGCCAACCACCATCCGTAACCACACCGACCCCTGCACTAGACCAAGCGTGGCCCGGCAACCAATCGCCGCACACCACCCCGGGCAGAAGTTCATCCGCACCAGGAGGCAAAAGATTTCAGGGTCAAAGCCATCCCCACTTAGAAGCGAAGAGGTGACACCTGACTGAAGCACCGTAACTGCCACAAGGACGTAAACTCCAAGGGAACGGTGATAAACGACATCGTAGGATTCCGATCGAGAGGACAGTAGACGAAGGGCGGGGCCGGCGAGGCCCCGTCCCTTAAGGAATGATGCGACTGGTACGACGTGTTGATACTTGAGAAGGTCATCAGTCTACCCCAAGGGCGTTTTGTATCGTGAACACTAAGGACTCTGTTAAAACCCAACAAGAAACATGAGCTGGCCCAAAGAACGACACTGGTGTTTCCCCCCACAGCAATGTTCAAATCCCCCATCCTCCGAACGCGAAAACTCTGCGAGTAGACGAGTAGACAGAGAAGCCGAAGTCTTTTTACCGAAGGAGGGCTCGTAGACGCCAAAGGTGAGAAGGCTCAAAGCGAAATCATCGTGAGAATCAAACAACAACGAGGAGGCGAAAACAAGTAACCACGACGCAAACCCTGCAAACAACAGAACCTCAACACCAAAGACCCCAGGAACTACTGAGCGAACTCAGATATCTCCCCCCGAATCAAAGGTATCGAAGGACTATCGTGGTGCGAAAGGAACGCTACCGAGGCGGAGCGAAGATAGAAGTAAGGAAATTACTTAGAACATTCAATCTAATTTATTTATACTAGTACCGCCGACTCCGGCATACGACAAGTCTCCCCCGCGCCCCAAAATCACAAACTAAAATACACTACCACGGGCGCAATCCCGTCCCGCAACCGCTCCACCCAAACATAAATCCAAAAACCACTACCTAAGGGGCTCACGGGCGCTCATGTCGACCGGCAACATCCCGGATTAACGCGTCTTCCCCTTCCCGCAACCCGACCACCAACAACAAACCAACACAACTACTCCGCCTCCAACACAATCTCATCAACATACTCAACAAAGGAAACATACAGTCTATCCCAACATCCACGCTTCTTCCGATAGTGCTCCCCCATCCTATTAACCTTTCCAGCAACCCTCCGTTGGTCGCAAAAGGGGCACCGTTCCCGCTCGATAAACCCAAACAGCCCGGCCCACTTGAGTACGACGGCCGTCCGCAAGGGAAGCACCAGATCGTCCCAGTCAAGCCAGTGCCGCTGCCAAAGCTGGTCAAGGCTCGCCGAGAGGCAGCCCTGGTTGTTATCGAAGTGAGTAGAGAAGGAGGGCCGTGTGGAGGTGCCTTGGTAGGTAAGCGCCATGTTGCAGTTCGGACAGCACGTAGCGACCGAGTTTGGAAGGAAGAACCACTTGGTAGGAAGATGCTTACTCGGAAGCACGCACTCCCCCCCAGGATGTTTCTTTTCGCACCGCAAACAAGTATCAGGCGTCCCTATGCACACTCGCCTCCCGTCCCTTTCTACCGTCAGTGTACCGTCAAACGGGTTACCTGCAACCACTAACTCCCCGCCCACCTCCTTAATATGACGGGGGATCCCTAGTCCCAGCCACCCGTGTACCAACCACCAGTCCTTCCACCCCGCGATCGTCGAGCCCTTAAACAAGCCCTCCTCAGCCGGCCGCTTCCAACTGTACCGTGGGCAAGAAGTCCAATGATGCCTCTCCTCACGTCCCTCACAATCGTCATGCCCGACCAGGCCGGTACCACTGCGAATCCTAGTCAACACATAAGAATCCATCCTTGTCAGCCCGCGAAGGTGTCTGGGAGCCTTAGGCCCACGAGCATAGTACCCATGGCCTTCATTGACATGCCAGGCCTCCCACTCCTCCTTTCTCAATTCACGGGCCAACGAAGCGTGCCCTATACCAAAGCTTACCCCTTCCCACCGGAATGGCTGCAGCGGCAGGCGGGTACTCTCCTTGGCCTTCCTGTCGACCAGCTCGTTGCCCTGGATGCCCATGTGTCCCGGGACCCAGCCAAAGCGTGGGCGTACAGCCTCCATCAAAGGTGCCATGACTTCCCACATCTCAGCCGAGTCCCCCTCGGGCAACATGTTCTCAATCAGAAGCAGGGCGGGGACGCAATCCAGAAACACATGTACTCCCCGTCCCTCACACAAACCACTGACCTCCCACAAGGCACAGACAACGGCAAACAGTTCGCATTCGACAATGCTCCAGGACGGTGGCACCGAACACCCCCCTATCCTAAGTGAAACCCCCCGTGCGAACGCGGCCCAAGCGACACCAGCACCCTCGGCAATCTTGGACCCGTCAGTGTACACCACCAGATCCGAGCCGCCACTGAGCTCCTTGACTTCCCCGGCGTGTCTGAGGGCCGTGGTTTCCTTCCCTTTCCCGATCGTAACCGTGGGACGGTAGGAAAGCACCTTGTCCGAATACTGTCCGTGGGCCACCATACCCCCCTCCTTCCAGTCCAGCCTGATCTGCCCGAACCAAGGATGATCCTCGCAATATCGGTAATTGATGAACCGGCTGTAGCACCTCCGCTGTAGGTACCTGCCCTGAATAGCGACAGGTGCCACCCCATACTCAGCTAGCAAAATGCTGTTGGCCAGCTTCATGGGAGTCCGGAATACTGAGCGGAGGCAGTCGTTGACGTGGACCTGAATCTGCTTCACATACGACGGGTAGTCAGTTACAAACTCAAGTCCGTAATAGACGGTCGGAAGGTAGGCTGCTTGCACCAAACGGTAAGTCTCCCATGCTCCCAACCCCCCAACACTCCCAAACCTCCTCCCCAACGCTGCAATCCTCCTTCTCACCCCCAACCCCCTGTCCAACCAATAACGTACATGAGAAGAAAAGTTAAGAAATACATTAAACCTATACCCCAGAACCCGCAGGTCCTCGGCTGGCAATACCATTTCTCCCAACAATTCCATTCCTTCCCACGCTCTATCACCAAACCCAATCCACTGCGTCTTTAATGCACTAAACCCCATTCCCCTGTTTCGCGCGACTCGGTCACAGTCGCGCAACAATTCCCCAGCATGGTATCGGGCAGCATCAAAGGAGTCAGCTGCAACCATGATAACCCCGTCATCAACATACGAGGCCACCAAATGCCGGACACCCGGGGAGTAACGCATGCGTGGCGTGAAAATGTCGGCCACGTATGCACCGAACAGAAAGGGGGAGAGCGGTGACCCCTGGGGGACCCCCTTACTAACATGGTATACCCGGGAAACACATCCATTGAACCGGAAGCGAATAGACCGACAACCTGTCCACCTCCGAACCCATTGACACAGGTTGGGAGGGCACCCCCGGGCCACCAGGAAATCTGACAGGAGGTTGACGTCAATGTTGTCAAACCCTCCCTCCACGTCCATTGACAGAATCAGACGCTTGTACCCCTCATTATGGTGCAGGAATTCCTGAACGACCGCCATGGCATCATGGACACCCCGCCTCCTACGGGAGCAGAACTGTGTCTCGCCAAGGTCCAGACAGGCGGCTAGCCGGAGCAGCACCACCCTCTCCGCCACCTTAGCCGTGGTCGGGAGTAGGTGTAACATGCGCCAGGATTTGACAACATCATACCGCGGCTTGTCGAGATTGGGTATAAGCACTACCTCGGCCCTATGCCAGTCCGGAATGTCATGTCGCAGCCCACAGTCAACGAGGCATCGCAATGTCGTGGCATCCCTCCTCTTCCAAATCCTTAGGAAGGGATAGCCGATATCATCTTCGCCGGGGCCCGTGTTCGTGGGAGATCTTGCCAGCGCGGTTTCCATCTCTTGTGCGCTGTCCATCTCAATCACACTTTCAGTCCACCGGGCGGGATCACCAGGATCAAGCTGTGGTGCAATCAGGTCGCTGATCTCGGCGTGCGTGGTAGCCAAGGAGCCGTCGGACCGCACCATCGAAGGCAGCGTGCGCTTGGCTTCCAACTTTCTTGTCAGCCTGAAGATGTCGGGGTCCTCGCTTTCCGCCAGCTTGGTCCTAATGTGGTCGAACCGAGCCCTCAACAGGCA
Organism: Tuber indicum; assembly: GCA_006112555.1. Lineage (NCBI taxonomy): Eukaryota > Fungi > Ascomycota > Pezizomycetes > Pezizales > Tuberaceae > Tuber > Tuber indicum. The sequence continues at coordinate 26,120 of VBSK01000066.1, read as the reverse complement.
ATCCCGGTAAACACACCTTGCCAGCTTAAAGTCCTCCGTCCGCTCCGCCGTGCGTTTGGAGTATCTTTTCAGCCGGGCCACATCCAGCCTCATCCTCTCCAACTCAGGCGTCCACCACTCGCACCGGCTTCTGCCAACGGAAGCCCGTGGGAGTGCGTCCACCACACTTCTCACTCCTCTCCACAGCTGCTCATCATCCACCTCTTTCAGGGTGTCCAGTTCTTTCCCAACCTTCCCCCATACCGCCTTCTTCCAAGCAGGCCTCCTTCTCATGAGATTGTCAGGTAAGTCCACATGGAGTCGAATAGTCTGGGCGGCATGCTCGCAACCCACCACATCAAGGTACTTGTGCTGTAGGTACGGCCGTCAGTACAAGCAGAGGTCTATCATTGATATGTCACGGAACGTCGGTCGGTCAGGCTGAGCCATGTTCAGCAACCGAGGCGCCATCCATTCCCGCAACCATCGTCCGCAGTGTTCCTGTCTGGCCATCTCCGCCCATGGGTCCCAGTCTCGATGCCTGGCATTGAAATCACCAAATGCGATATCTGGTTCCCCGACGTCCCTCAGCCCTGACTGCTATTCGGCCTTGGTGTGTGTAGGTGGGATGTAGACGCCTGCAAGCACCCTCTTCTCACCCTTCTCCCAAAACCCAACCTGGGCACAAGCACCCTTTTGCCCAACCACATCAAACAGCCCACACAAATGCGAGTGAACAAATACCTCCACCCCTGATCCAATAACAAAAGAAAACAAATCCCAGCCATCAACCTCCACCGGCACATGCTGTCCCTCCGAATCAACCGGAGGTTCCAAAACAAAAAATAAATCAACAAAAGAAAACAAATCAAACGCCAGCGCCCGATTCCTGCCACTCCTCCCCACATTCAATGCTATCGCCGTGATTGTAACCGGTACTGGTACTCGGTTAAGGATTTTGTTTTATGTTTTGTTTCAAGTATCGCTTTGATACTTGGTTTGTTTGAAGTATCGTTTTGATACTTAGTTTGTTTTATGTTTTGTTTTAAGTATCGTTTTGATACTTACTTGTTCCTTATATTGTTTTACCAAAGAGTATCGCTTGATACCTTTGTTTAGTTTCGTTCATGCTAGACATGAACTGATTTGTGTATTTAAAGACCGTCCTATTCCACGATGGAAAGGACAGACTTCGACAGACAGTATTTCAATATACTTGGTTGAACGGTTACTCTTTAGTTTCTCCAGTACACCTCCGAAGCCTCCTTTAGTTCACACAGCTCTCGCCTCCTCTCTGGTAGAGCAGGCCACCTGTCAGCTATCGTACTTTACCTCGAAACGTGATTAGCACCTAGCGAACACGTTACATTTTTTTAACCTCAGCAAGTGGTTAAGAACCTGTCATCGGACTTAGGCCTGATCAACCTATCGACGTCCACCCTGGAACGCTAGCGGAGTGAAGCGGCAGAATCACAGTACATTCGGCTTCATCTCAACCTCAATATAGAGTTATTGACAACTCGAAGTGGGAAGCGAATCCCACGAGAAGGCCTTACAAAGAAGAAGCAAGGCAAGCGTCCTACAAAGGACTCTCAGGACAACACAACGGAACCCCCACACTATCCGGAAGAAGTCCCTCCTACTCCCAGAAAGAAACCCGCAGTCTAGCCCCCTCAAGATCCGGATTCAAGCAGCGAGTCCGATATGGCCAGCACAGGTGGTGGACCTTCAAGGTCCCGCCCTGCAGATACACAAGAAGACGATATCCCGTTACCTGACATCAAAATCCACCTACCCGCAAAGTTCACAGGAGAAGGAAAGGACCTTAAGCCCGAAGCCTTTGAGCGATGGGCAACTGAAGTTACACACTACCTCCTCCTGAAAAAGGTCGATATTGAAAAGGCAACTACCGGCCTTTGGATAGGATCGTTCTGCGAAGGAAAGGCAGTCGATGCATACCACCAATGCTATAAGGAAAACAGAGGAAACCCAAAGCTAAAAGGCTCCACAGTACTCGATTATCTCAGAGCCCGTTTCCAATCCTCTATCACAAACGATCTCCTGTTCAAACGTTTCAATGAACTTCACCAAGTCAACGGGTCCCACGTTAAAAGAATAACGGATGTGGCAACAGATCTCGTGATGCTTAAGAACAGGATGGCGGAAGACAGCATCTCAGACTACATCCTGAAACGAAGGTTCTACGATTGCATGCACCCTACTCTTCGACGCGAAGTGGAGCCGCTTCAGGACGAAGATGACGAGTTTGCAACCATCATAGCTAGAGCTGAACGAAAGGACGCCATCCTTCATGAAACCAAAGCCTACAAAACCCAAACATCCACCAGTAGCAATAAACAACCTAGACGAAATACCTCCAACAACTCGGAAGAAGAAACCCCCCGATCCTATAAGAAGAAAGACAAATCCACTAAAAAATCGAGAAGGGAGAAAGGTGAATGTTTTGAGTGCGGTAAAACCGGACACATGGCGAGAAACTGTCCTACCAAGAAAGGCAAAGGAAAGGCAGTTAAAGTCAAGCAAGAAGCGTCAACAAACCACATTGAACTCAGTGATGATGGCGAGCAATCGAGCGAGTTTGAAGAAATTCACATTGGCTATATCGAAATAGAATGCAACAGCACCCGTCCACCGATGGCAAAGCCTTACCCAGCATTAGAAGGAACAATCTTAATTAATGGGAAACAGGCACGGGTCATTTTCGATACCGGCGCTATTGGACGAGACATAATCAGCAATACCTTCGTCTCCGCTTATGGTCTACCTACCGAAACCCTTAAACAACCATTAGCTGTCAATATGGCAGTTAAAGGATCCCGCTCCACTAGCCATAAGACATGCAAAACTATCGTCCAGCTAGGATCAGTCTCGCTACCTCCACAGACAATGCTTGTTGGGAACCTAGCGAAATACGATGCCCTCATTGGGATGCCCTTCCTAAAACGCTTTAATGCTACCATCAAGTGTGGAGACTCAGTTATCGAGTTCCCAAATCACAAAGTCAGGGTTATTTGCAAACCAACAAGTGGAGAACTCCGAGCCGCTTTCTGTGAGACTACAGCGCTAAGCCTATTGGATGAGTACTCCGATGTCTTCCCTGAACGAATCCCTGAAGAACTACCTCCTTTGAGGGAAATAAACCACCATATCCGCCTGAAAGACCCCAATAATCTTAAGAATCAACCGACATACACCATTCCGGAAGCATACAAAGACCAACTCAATAACTGGGTAAATGAGAATCTCAGGCGAGGAGTCATCTACCGATCAGAAGCACCAGGTGCCGCACCTATGTTTGTCCAACTTAAGGCAGATGGAAAGAGAATCCGCCCCCTTGTCGATCTCAAACTACGAAATGACAATACAGTTATGGACAGTTCTGCGATCCCCAATCAAACTCAGATCCTGAATGCGGTTGGACGAGCTAGATTCCGAAGCAAGATAGATCTAAGCGATGCCTACTTCCAAACACGGTTAGACCCGAAAAGCGAACGAATTAACAGTTTCAAGACACTCTTCGGAAGTTTCGTTAGCCGAGTCATGTTGCAAGGTGACATGAATGCGCCCGCCACCTTCATGCGAATTATGGAAAATATGCTTAGCGAATACCTCCATCACTTTGTATGGATCTACATCGATGATATCCTCATCTTCTCCAATACTGAAGAAGAACACAAGCACCATATCGGCCTAGTTTGCGACAAGCTAAGAGAAAACAAATTCTATGCCAGCAGAAACAAATCCACCCTGTTTGCCGATAGTCTAGAAATACTCGGACATGTAATTGATGATCAAGGGATACATGCATCTCCTGGAAAGATATCCTGCCTGACGGAATGGACTACACCTGAGAATCAAAAAGAACTTATACGGTTCCTTGGACTTGTCAATTACATCTCCCAGTTCCTCCCACATCACGCCACTGTCACGGCACCACTCACGGACCTCACCGGCAATGCTGAATTCGTTTGGACCCCTACCCATGATCGAGCCTTTAATAACATTAAGGAGTTAATTAAAGACGCAAATGTTATACGGCCTATTGACCTGTCCAAAGAAGAACCCATTTGGTTGATAACCGACGCCTCTGATGTAGGCGTAGGAGCTTGGGTTGGACAAGGACCCACCCATGAACAAGCGAGACCGGCAGCATTACACAGCAGGAAGTTCACTAATTCGCAAATGAACTATGGAACCACAGACAAGGAAGCACTTGCAGTGATCGATGCTCTTGCCGCTTTCAACCACCTCCTGATGGGAACTACCTTCACCATTGTTACCGACCATCAGCCCCTTACGAACCTGAAGACTGAAAAGGTTCCTGGACGAAGAAGAACCCGATGGATAGGAGAAATCAGCAAATACGACGCCAAAATAGTCTACACCCCAGGAAGAACCAACTATTTAGCTGACGCCCTCTCCCGCATCTATGAGAACCAATCATTCCAGAACCCTCCTCTTGTCCATGACCACACTAGACAAAGTGACGACAGTTCCGACAGTACAACCTACGTGGAAGAACCAGTCATGGCTTCCATCAACACAACCTCTCCATCCCCTCCTTTCTCCTATACTATGTACGCTGCGGCAGGAACAGAGCGAGGCCAACATCTTGAAGACGAATGGAAAGATGATTGCACCCTCCGCAGTACGCCACCTCAAGACCTTGAACAAAGCACGCTCCATTACTCCCACTGTTATGAAGATACATGTCCCTTTCACCAAACTGAGATTAAGTTCGGCAACAGACCTACAGGACCATGGATGCCCCCAGCGATCCGATCATCTGCCCCTGTCGGTAATCCAGCCCCAAGAAGACATCAAGACTTAGAACAACTCGAAAGAACGGCACAACTCGAGGAAGCAGCAGCCTTCCTGCATGCACCATCCTTTGCACCACCCTCTTCCACACCCCCGATAGACTCACGTCCCCTTTATGGTGGATCCCTCCGAGTTTTCAATAATGAATCCATTTTCTCAGTTATGCCTCCCACCATTCCTGAACACCGCCGCCAACTTTATGAAACCTTTGAAGAAGAAGAAGAAGCACCAATCGAGCCGTCTAGGGGATCACTTATCGAAGATGAACGCGATGTCAGAACCACCACAGATGAGCTCACCACAGCCTTCCGGAGTCAAATGATCAAGGGATACCGCCATGACCCAATCTACTTCAAAGGACTAGATAGTACCAAGCATGGAGATCTTGCAACCTACCAGGTATCCGATGGAATGGTCTATACCGCTACTCGGTACGGCTACCAATGCCTATACATACCGAAGGGCCACATGTTCAATGGCACGACAATCAGAGAATATGTCATTTCCGAAATCCACAACAAAGGACACCATAGTGCAGATCGAAACCTCCGCTATGCCTGTGAATATATTTATTGGCCAGAAATGCGACAAGACTTCCGAGATTTCGTTAAACAATGTGAACTCTGCCAGGCGAATAAGGAACGTACTCAGTTACCTGAAGGAAGAGCTCAAACCCTCCAACTACCCTCCGATGTTTTTGAGTCCTTTGCTATTGACTTTGCAGGACCATTCAACAAATCCGCCGGGTATGATACCATTCTGGTAGCTGTTGACCGATTCTCTGGATATACATGGCTTCAGCCTATGAAGACTACCGACACCTCCAAGGATACATGGAACATCCTCCAACGACACCTCTTTACACCCCATGGATACCCTCTGTCTATTGTCAGCGATGCTGACTCCCGCTTTACCTCTCGATTCTGGAAGCAGACCCTCACCTCTCTTGGAATCAACCACATCAGGGCCGCTCCTGGACACCATGAAACTAATGGTCAAGCTGAACGCAAGATCAGGGAAGTGAAAACCGGAATCCGGAACCTCATCAATGAACGACAGACCAATTGGGAACCCGCCCTTGTTGAGCTTGCAGCATACCTCAACGCCGGATATTCCGATACCCTTGGTATGTCACCATACAAAGCAGTCTTTGGCCGACAATACCCCCTCCTACCTACCACTCTCTTCAAGAACTCCTCAATCCCCGACTCAGATGATCACCTCAACCGGCACCAGGTAATACGCAATGACGCTTTCCAAGCTATCAAGGCTGCGCGATTCCGAAGCACCACTACTGCCCAGAAGCGAAGACGCAAACACGTGCCTATCCCTGTTGGCGATATGCTTATGGTCAATGGGAGCATGTTCATCACCACCCCTGGACGAAGCAAGAAGCTTCAGCCTCGCTGGAGAGGACCCTTTAAGGTCTTAGCCTTCGATGAGTACACCGAAAACTATACTGTCCAGATGGATGGACGCATGTACCGCAACCCCACTGCCACCTTCCATGCCTCCTCTGTTAAACGATTCTACCTTAATGACGACTCTAAGTTCCCTGGACGAACCCACTCTCGCCCCGCTCCCATCACCGTTGACAAGAAAGAGGAATGGGAAGTTGAAGAAATCTGAGACCACCGTCTTTGGCATGGAAATGATCAGTTCCTTGTCAAATGGAAAGGATACCCCACAAGTGAGAACAGCTGGGAACCGTTAGAAGGACTAGAGCACGCTATGGAGATGGTGAATGAATGGTGGGAAGCCAACATGCCTGACAATTCCCTACCACCGACCATCAACTATATCACCATGTGCTGGTCACCAACTGTGCCGGAAACAGAGCGATGGCATAAGGAACTCGAGGCCCGAGATGGATTCTGGGCCCCACACTTTGAGTCCGATTTTGAAAGCAGCGATGAAGAGAACCAAACCATGGAACAGGCTCTTGATGACTTCATCTGAATCGCCACCATCCGAATACCTTAACGATGTCAAACTATGAGGAGATCAATGTGAGGCAGCGACGACAGCTTGTTGGACTGTTGTTGAACCACGATGTTATCCAACCTGAAGATTATTTCGCTATCCTTTGGGTAGACTACTGTCCTGATTGCAATGAAGCGTGGGTGGAAGCTGACCGCGAATCTGGTATTCGTGACTATTGTGATTTATCTTTCTTTGAGTCTCGCTGTTATATTAAGGTTTTTACTTGTGTTTGGTGTCTCAATGCCGATAATTGGATGTTAGCAGAAAGCGAGTTTTTCGAGCCTTCTGAAGACTCTAATTTTCAGGACTATTGAAACTTGATTTTGTTTAAACAAGTTGTTTTGTTTTGGGGAATGTAACCGGTACTGGTACTCGGTTAAGGATTTTGTTTTATGTTTTGTTTCAAGTATCGCTTTGATACTTGGTTTGTTTGAAGTATCGTTTTGATACTTAGTTTGTTTTATGTTTTGTTTTAAGTATCGCTTTGATACTTGGTTTGTTTGAAGTATCGTTTTGATACTTAGTTTGTTTTATGTTTTGTTTTAAGTATCGCTTTGATACTTGGTTTGTTTGAAGTATCGTTTTGATACTTAGTTTGTTTTATGTTTTGTTTTAAGTATCGTTTTGATACTTACTTGTTATTTATATTGTTTTACCAAAGAGTATCGCTTGATACCTTTGTTTGATTTCGTTCATGCTAGACATGAACTGATTTGTGTATTTAAAGACCGTCCTATTCCACGATGGAAAGGACAGACTTCGACAGACAGTATTTCAATATACTTGGTTGAACGGTTACTCTTTAGTTTCTCCAGTACACCTCCGAAGCCTCCTTTAGTTCACACAGCTCTCGCCTCCTCTCTGGTAGAGCAGGCCACCTGTCAGCTATCGTACACCTCTCGAAACGTGATTAGCACCTAGCGAACACGTTACAGTGATACGCATTAAAAGGGGGCTTCAACAGATCCGCTCGGGCCACAGGGGCCAGAGTCACTTAAAAAAACCCTCAGAGTCCAAGGCGAACCACATAGCATCGCCCTTCTTGGGAACGGGTTTCTTCTTCAAAATACCACGCTTCGGGGAGGGGGAAGGAGGGGGTCGTTCAGGCTCCTTACCCTTAGCCTTGGCGGACTTCTCCCGCGGAACATCCTCCTCTTCCTCATCACTATTCACCTCCACCACCCTGGGAGTTGGCGACCATCCCCTGCTCCGGCGTCGTGGCCGTCCCCCCCTCTCAGGTCCCTTTTTTCCAGCGACTGGCACTTCGGGCGATGAGGCCGCGGCATCGGCCGCCGTCGTCGCGGGTGGGGATGACACGGGAGTCCTAGAGTCAGTTCTCAAGGCAGGACACTTCTCATATCCAGCAAAGTGATCGGTCCTGTCGCACAACCAACACGTCCTGCGGGTGTGCCCACATGCCTCCCCCACGCCCCCGGGGCACCCTAAAGCCTTACACATGTGCTCCCGGGACAGGTGCTCCCCGTAACAAAAGCGACACCTGGAAGGAAGGGCACAGGTGGCCTGAAAGTGGCCCACCTGCAAACACTTACCACAAACCTTCGCCGTGTGGTGTTCGGTAAATACCCTAACATTCCGGGTACCACCCCGAAGCCAGATCCTCCCAGCTTCCAAAGCAGCCTTAGCCGCCTCATTCTCCTCCACCACAAAGCGAATACCGCAAGACACGGCGTTGGCCTGCCTCATGGCGTGAATGGACCCCATAACGTCGGGGCGGGACACGGTGACTATGCCGGGATTCCCTAGCTCCAAGTCAGTGCGCAAGCCATCTGAGGCCTGCTCCCCAATCCACCCGTCAACCTTCCAGATGGAGCCACGGCCAGTGTCAGAAAGGGGGACACCCATCACCATGATCATCACCTTCTTCACATCCTTCTGGAAAACAAATTCCGGGAGTGAAAGCTCCTTCAACAGCGCCAGCCGGGCTCTGTCAAGACGGTCTCCAAGTTCAGCGGCAGAGTGGGCCGCCAGGGTGAGGAAGATGCACCCAATCTCGTTCCGAATATGCCCAGCCCGAATGTAAGGGCTGACACCCCTGATCTTCGGTGAGTTGGACAGGACGACGTTGATACGATTCCGTATGGCCTCGATCGTCACCCCTTCCGGTAGGGCCACTTCCTTGCGGGTGGCGAACCGCATTGTAATGTGCCTTCCCTTAGCATCCGGGGTAGGCGAGGACTGGGGTGGAGCCGGCTTCGGCGGTGGCCCCTGTTGACTGGCGCTGCGAGGAGGGCCGTCGCGAGGGATCAGGTTTGGCACCACGTTGTAGATCCTCCTGATGGCGCCTGGCCCCGATGAAAGGGTTTGGACCGTGGGTACTGGGGCGGCAGCAGCGGGGGGTGTAGCCTGTCCGTCAGTAGTAGTCTTCCCCTGAGTCTTGGCCGGGGTCGCCGATGTCTCCTGGCTGGCCTGAGCCGCCATCTTTCTTCTCCTCCTGGCAGCACCACTCAGGCGCCTGCCCCTCTTCCTCTCCCTCTTCTTCCCATCCTCCTTCTCCTCCTCATCCTCCCAGCTCACCTTCTTCTCCTCCGCAGCTTTCCCCACCTTCAGGACCACCCCCCCATCACTGGAAGAGCTGCCACTGCTGGTGCTGTGGGAGGAGGCCGCCGAGGTGGGCCGAACCGGAACTGTCTTGTCCTTTAGTGGGATGGCGGGTTTGGGCACGTATGCCATCTTTTTCACCATGTCCACGAAGGACGCTTTAGTAGCAGAAGCTGCCGGAGCAGCAGCCTGGCCCTTGACAGGGACTTCAGTAGACCCCTCTGACGAGGAGCGGGGAACAGGGGTTGTCCCTGAGGACTCGGGAGCCACGGAGGGGGAGCGACGGCGGGGGGCCAACCTACCTTTCAGGGTGGCAATTTCCTCCTCCTGCCGGCCGACTATCTCCGTCAAGGTCCGAACCGCATTTTCCAAGCGATGGAACCGACGTCCCACCCACATAATGGGGACCGTTTCCACGATCTCGTCTTTCATCCAAGTCTGGACATCCTCCACTGTGTCGGGTTTGTCGGACCCGTCCACGCTGGGAAGAGGTGACAAGAGGGGCTGGGTGTTCCCAGACCGGATATCCTCAAGGCCCTCCAACATGGACCCCACAATACTGCCAGACCTGGGAGCGGGGGAGGGGGACTTACCAGCCGCCATCATCTCATCCACTTCGGCCATGATCTGATCCGCCCTAGCCACGGCAGCGTCAGCATCCTCTGGCTGGGTTTCCGGCAGCGGCACCTCCAAGGGAGTGCCTGTGCTCAGGGGGATACCCAGTGACCCTTCCAAAATACCCCCAGGCGACGTAGGGGGCAGAGAATCGTAGTCCGGAGGGGACGAGCCAGGAACAGGCGTACCCAGAAGACTGGGGGCGTGAATGCTGTCGCCCAGACCGGTCGCTTCCGAGTTCTTTCCTTCCTCCAGAGCCATGGGGGTGTCCCGAATAATTACCTCCGCCGAGAGTACCACATCCTGGGTGGTCAGCAAAGGGGGGGACGAGGGGGGGAAATCCTCAATGGTGGAAGGAACTAGCACAGGTGGGGCCAGGCGCATCCGGTGGGTGTCCAGGAGATGGGAAAACTCCTCATCCGGGACGATCTGTTTCTTCCGACCTTCGTCGACGTCAATCGCCTTCATAAACCTGGGCTCAATGAAGGGACTAGGGGCCGGGGCGGTGCGTTTGCGGGGGGAGGAGGAGCGGGCACGGCGTAGCGTTCCCTTTGCCGGGGGGGCATAGTCCTCGTCGGCAGGGTCGTCCAGCTTGAACTTCCCAGTAGTGTAGAGGGCTTTTTCACCAGAAGACAGCCCAGACAAAAAGGAGGGGGTGGAGGCAGTGGAGGCTCGCTTAGCGCGATCCCGAGCCACAATCCTATCGAACGCCGTTCGATGGGCGGAGGGAGAGGTGGACCAGGAGCTGGCCCCAACCGTTGCAGTGGTCGAGCCTTGCTTGGTCGGCGGGAGGAGGGATGACTCCGGGACGATAGCCTGTGAGTCAGTGGGGGGAGAGGGGGTGGGCACGGTCGGTGTGTACACCGTACCGTGATCGGAGTTAAACCGATTGAAGAGGCCCGTGGTAGAGGCGTTGTCCAAGCCACAGGTGGCTGGACAGCCCTTCCCAAACAGGCAACCCTTCACAAAAGACTCCACCTCTTTCATCGTGACAAGGGCGGTTGCGGCAACCGACCCCCTCACCAAATCATCCAACGCCGGGTTCACCGCGTTGGGGCAGCCATGTTCATGGGCGAAGGACAGAAAACTGTAATCCCCGCCAGGCGCAGCATACGACCGTGTAGTGGTAGGAATAAGGCCACGGACAGCCTCAGAAACGGGCGCGAGAGACAAGGCGACGCGAGCCGTCTCAGGCGAGGATGAGGGGTTGGAGTCGAGCCGAAGGGGGGGACGATATCCGCGAGTTGGGGACAGAGTCCGTGGAGGAGGAGGCAGACGAAGTCGCCATCCCCACTCAAGCCTGTGTCCAGAGACTACCGGGATCAACCACGGATATCTCCCTCTGGAACACCTTCTCAAGCGAGAACAACTATTCTATCACCCAACCGCGCGACAAACGAAGATGAAAACGATGTAGACCGATGAAGTTATCGTGAGCGAGGCGAAATGCGTTGCGTGAGGTTGAAGCTCGCTACCGAGGCGGAGCGAAGATAGAAGTAAGGAAATTACTTAGAACATTCAATCTAATATATTTATACTAGTACCGCCGACTCCGGCATACGACCAGTCTCCCCCTCGCCCCAAAATCACAAACTAAAATACACTACCACGGGCGCAATCCCGTCCCGCAACCGCTCCACCCAAACATAAATCCAAAAATCACTACCTAAAGGGCTCACGGGCGCTCATGTCGGCTATCGACATCCCGGATTAACGCGTCTTCCCTTCCCGCAACCCAACCACCAACAACATACCCACACAATTAACCCGCCTCCAACACAATCTCATCAACATACTCAACAAAGGAAACATACAGTCTGTCCCAACATCCACGCTTATTCCGATAGTGCTCCCCCATCCTATTGACCTTCCCAGCAATCCGCCGCTGGTCGCAAAAGGGGCACCGTTCCAGTTCGATAAACCCAAACAACCCAGCCCACCTGAGTACGACGGCCGTCCGCAAGGAAAGCACCAGATCGTCCCAGTCAAGCCAGTGTCGCCGCCAAAAACAGGCAAGGCTTGCCGAGAGGCAGCCCGGGTTGTTATCGAAGTGAGCAGAGAAGGAGGGCCGTGTGGAGGTGCCTTGGTAGGTAATCGCCATGTTGCAGTTCGGACAGTACGTAGTGACCGCGTTTGGAAGGAAGAACCACTTGGTAGGAAGATGCTTACTTGGAAGCACGGACTCCCCCCCAGGATGTTTCTTTTCGCACCGCAAACAAGTATCAGGCGTCCCTATGCACACTCGCCTCCCGTCCCTCTCCACCGTCAGTGTACCATCAAACGGGTTACCTGCAACCACTAACTCCCCATCCACCTCCTTAATATGACGGGGGATCCCCAGTCCCAGCCACCCGTGTTCCACCCACCAGTCCCTCCATCCCGCGACTGTCGAGTCCTTGAACAAGTCCTCCATAGCCGGCCGTTTCCAACTGTACCCTGGGCAAGAAGTCCAATGATGTCTCCCCTCACGTCCCTCACAATCGTCATGCCCGACCAGGCCGGTACTACTGCGAATCCTAGTCAACACATAGGAATCCATCCTTGTTAGCCCGCGAAGGTATCTGGGAGCCTTAGGTCCACGAGCATAATATCCATGGCCTTCATTGACATGCCAGGCCTCCCACTCCTCCTTTCTCAATTCACGGGCCAATGCAGCGTGCCCTATACCAAAGCTTACCCCTTCCCACCGGAATAGCTGCAGCGGCAGGCGTGTACTCTCCTTGGCCTTCCTGTCGACCAGCTCATTGCCCTGGATGCCCATGTGTCCCGGAACCCAGCCAAGGCGTGGACGTACAGCCTCCATCAAAGGCGCCATGACTTCCCACATCTCAGCCGAGTCCCCCTCGGGCAACATGTTCTCAATCAGAAGCAGGGCGGGGACGCAATCCAGAAACACATGCACTCCCCGTCCCTCACACAAACCACTGACTTCCTGCAGGGCACAGACAACGGCAAACAGTTCGGATTCGACGATGCTCCAGGACGGTGGCACTGAACACCCCCCTATCCTAAGCGAGGCCCCTCGTTCGAACACGGCCCAGGCGATACCAGCACCCTCGGCCATCTTGGATCCGTCAGTGTATACCACTAGCTCCGAGCCGCTACTGAGCGCCTTGACTTCCCCGGCGTGTCTGAGGGCCGTGGTTTCCTTCCCTTTCCCGATCGTAACCGTGGGACGGTAGGAAAGCACCTTGTCCGAATACTGCCGGTGGGCCACCATACCCTCCTCCTTCCAGTCCAGCCTGACCTGCCCGAACCAAGGATGATCTTCGCAATATCGGTAATTGATGAACCGGCTGTAGCACCTCCGTTGTAGGTACCTGCCCTGAATAGCGACAGGCGTCACCCCATACTCGGCCAGTAAAATGTTGTTAGCTAACTTCATTGGAGTCCGAAACACCGAGCGGATGCAGTCGTTGACGTGGACCTGAATCTGCTTCACATATGACGGGTAGTCGGTTACAAACTCAAGTCCGTAGTAGACGGTCGGAAGGTAGGCTGCCTGCACCAAACGGTAAGTCTCCCATGCTCCCAACCCACCAACACTCCCAAACCTCCTCCCCAACGCTGCAATCCTCCTTCTCACCCCCAACCCCCTGTCCAACCAATAACGTACATGAGAAGAAAAGTTAAGAAATACATTAAACCTATACCCCAGAACCCGCAGGTCCTCGGCTGGCAATACCATTTCTCCCAACAATTCCATTCCTTCCCACGCCCTATCACCAAAACCAATCCACTGCGTCTTCAACGCACTAAACCCCATTCTCCTGTCTCGCGCAACACGGGCGTAGTCTCGCAACAATTCCCTAGCATGGTATCGGGCAGCATCAAAAGAGTCAGCCGCAACCATGATAACCCCGTCATCAACGTATGAGGCCACCAAATGCCGGACACCCGGGGAGTAACGCATCCGCGGTGTGAAAATGTCGGCCACGTAAGCACCGAACAGGAAGGGGGAAAGCGGTGACCCCTGGGGAACCCCTTTGTTAACATGGTATACCCTGGAAACAGACCCATTGAACCGGAAGCGAATAGACCGACAATCTGTCCACCTCCGAACCCATTGACACAGGTTGGGAGGGCACCCCCGGGCCACCAGGAAATCCGACTGGAGGTTGATGTCAATGTTGTCGAACCCTCCCTCCACGTCCATTGACAGAATCAGACGCTTGTACCCCTCATTATGGTGTAGGAATTCCTGAACGATCGCCATGGCATCATGGACACCCCGCCTCCTACGGGAGCCGAACTGTGTCTCGCCGAGGTCTAGACAGGCGGCTAGCCGGAGCAGCACCACCCTCTCCGCCACCTTAGCCGTGGTCGGGAGTAGGTGTATCATGCGCCAGGATTTCACAACATCATACCGTGGCTTGTCGAGCTTGGGTATAAGCACTACCTCGGCCCTATGCCAGTCCGGAATGTCATGTCGCAGCCCACAGTCAACGAGGCGTCGCAGTGTCGTGGCATCCCTCCTCTTCCAAAACCTTAGGAAGGGATAGCCGATATCATCTTCGCCGGGGCCCGTGTTCGTGGGAGATCTTGCCAGCGCTGTTTCCATTTCTTGGGCACTGTCCATCTCAATCACACTTTCAGTCCACCGGGTGGGATTACCAGGATCAAGCTGCTGTGCAATGAGGTCGCTGATCACGGCGTGCGTGGTAGCGAAGGAGCCGTCGGACCGCACCATCGAGGGCAGCGTGCGCTTGGCTTCCAGCTTTCTTGCCAGCCTGAAGATGTCGGGGTCCTTGCTTTCCGCCAGCTTGGTCCTAATGTGGTCGAAACGAGCCCTCAACAGGCAAGCCCGGTAGACACACCTTGCCAGCCTAAAGTCCTCCGTCCGCTCCGCCGTGCGCTTGGAGTATCTTTTCAGCCGGGCCACATCCAACCTCATCCTCTCCAACTCAGGCGTCCACCACTCGCACCGGCTTCTGCCAACGGAAGCCCGTGGGAGTGCGTCCACCACACTTCTCACTCCTCCCCACAACTGTCCATCATCCACCTCTTTCAGGGTGTCCAGCTCTTTCCCAACCTTGCCCCACACCGCCTTCTTCCAAGCAGGCCTCCTTCTCATGAGATTGTCAGGTAGGTCCACATGGAGTCGAATAGTCTGGGCGGCATGCTCGCAGCCTACCACATCAAGGTATCTGTGCTGTAGGTACGGTCGTCGGTACAAGCAGAGGTCTATCATTGATATATCGCGGAATGACGGTCGGTCAGGCTGAGTCATGCTCAGCAACCGAGGTGCCATCCATTCCCGCAACCATCGTCCGCAATGTTCCTGTCTGGCCATCTCCGCCCATGGGTCCCAATCTCGATGCCTGGCATTGAAATCACCAAATGCGATATCTGGTTCCCCGACGTCCCTCAGCCCTGATTGATATTCAGCCTTGGTGTCTGTAGGTGTGATGTAGACGCCTGCAAGCACCCTCTTCTCACCCTTCTCCCAAAACCCAACCTGGGCACAAGCACCCTTATGCCCAACCACATCAAACAGCCCACACAAATGTGAGCGAACAAACACCTCCACCCCCGATCCAACAACAAAGGAAAACAAATCCCAGCCATCAACCTCCACCGGTACATGCTGTCCATCCGAATCAACCGGAGGTTCCAAAACAAAAAATAAACCAATAAAAGAAAACAAATCAAACGCCAGCGCCCGATTCCTGCCGCTCCTCCCCACGTTCAGTGCTATCGCCGTGATACGCATTAAAAGGGGGCCTCAACAGATCCGCTCGGGCCACAGGGGCCAAAGTCACTTAAAAAACCCTCAGAGTCCCGGGCGAACCACATAGTATCGCCCTTCTTGGGAACGGGTTTCTTCTTCAAAATCCCGCGCTTGGGGGAGGGGGAAGGGGGGGGTCGTTCAGGCTCCTTACCCTTAGCCTTGGCAGACTTTTCCCGCGGGACAGCCTCCTCTTCCTCATCGCTACTCACCTCCACCACTCTGGGTGTCGGCGACCGCCCTCTTCTCCGGCGCTGTGGCCGTTTTTCCTCTCACGTCCCTTATCCATAGCGTCGGGCACTTCGGATGACGGGGCTGCGGTAGTGGCCGTCGTCGCCGTAGGTGGGGAGGATACGGGAGTCCTAGAGTCAGCTTTCAAGGCAGGACACCTCTCATACCCAGCAAAGTGATCGGTCCTATCGCACAACCAACACATCCTGCGGGTGTGTCCACATGCCTCCCCCACACCTCCGGGGCACCCTAGAGCCTTACACATGTGCTCTCTAGACAGGTGCTCCCCGTAACAAAACCGACACCGGAAAGGGAGGGCACAGGTGGCCTGAAAGTGGCCCACCTGCAAACACTTACCACAAACCTTCGCCGTGCGGTGTTCAGTAAACACCCTAACATTCCGGGTACCCCCCCGAAGCCAGATCCTCCCATCTTCCAAAGCAGCCTTAGCCGCCTCATTCTCCTCCACCACAAAGCGAATACCGCAAGACACGGCGTTAGCTTGCCTCATGGCATGAATAGACCCAATGATGTCGGGGCGGGACACGGTGACGATGCCAGGATTCCCTAGCTCCAAGTCAGTGCGTAGGCCATCCGAGGCCTGTTCCCCAATCCATCCGTCAACCTTCCAGACGGAGCCACGGCCGGTGTCTGAAAGGGGGACACCCGTCACCATGATCTTGACCTTCTTCACATCCTTTTGAAAAACAAATTCCGGGAGAGAAAGTTCCTTCAACAGTGCCAACCGGGCCCTGTCAAGACGGTCTCCAAGTTCAGCAGCAGAGTGTGCCGCGAGGGTGAGGAAGATACACCCAATCTCGTTCCGAATATGTCCAGCACGAACGTAAGGGCTGACACCCCTAATTTTCGGCGAGTTGGACAAGACGATGTTAATACGATTTCGGATAGCCTCGATCGTCACTCCCTCCGGTAGGGCCACTTCCTTGCGGGTGGCGAACCGCATTGTGATGTGCCTTCCCCTGGCATCCGGGGTAGGCGAGGACTGGGGTGGAGCCGGCCTAGGCGGTGGCCCTTGCTGACTGGCGCTGCGAGGAAGGCCGTTGCGAGGGATCATGTTAGGCACCACATTGTAGATCCTCCTGATAGCGCCTGGCCCCGACAAAGGGTTTCCACCATGGGTACTGGGGCGGCAGCAGCGGAGGGTGTAGCCTGTCCGTCAGTAGTAGTCTTCCCCTGAGTCTTGGCCGGGGTCGCCGATGCTTCCTGGCCGGCCTGAGCCGCCATCTTTCTCCTTCTCCTGGCAGCACCACTCAGACGCCTGCCTCTCATCCTCTCCCTCTTCTTACCATCCTCCTTCTCCTCCTCATCCACCCAGCTCACCTTCTTCTCCTCCGCCGCTTTCCCCACCTTCAGGACCACCCCCCCATCACTGGAAGAGCTGCCACTGCTGGTGCCATGGGAGGAGGCCGCCGAGGCGGGCCGAGCCGGAACTGTCTTATCCTTTAGTGGGACGGCGGGTTTGGGCACGTATGCCATCTTCTTCACCATGTCCACGAAGGACGCTTTAGCAGCAGGAGCCGCCGGAGCAGCCACCTGGCCCTTGGTAGGGACTTCGGTAGACCCCTCTGACGAGGAGCGGGGAACAGGGGTAGTCCCTGAGGACTCAGGAGTCACGGAGGGGGAGCGGCGGCGGGGGGCCAACCTACCTTTCAGGCCGGCAATATCCTCCTCCTGCCGGCCGACTATCTCCGTCAGGGTCCGGACCGCATTTTCCAAGTGATGAAACCGCGTCCTACCCACATAATGGGGACCGTTTCCACGATCTCATCTTTCATCCAAGTCCGGACGTCCTCCACAGTGTCAGGTTCCTCGGACCCGTCCACGCTGGGAAGAGGTGACAGGAGGGGCTGGGTGTTTCCGGACCGGATATCCTCAAGGCCCTCCAACATGGACCCTACCATACTGCCAGACCTGGGAGCGGGGGAGGGGGACTTACCAGCCGCCATCATCTCATCCACTCTGGCCATAATCTGGTCAGCCATAGCCACGGCAGCGTCAGCATCCTCTGGCTGGGTCTCCGGCAAAGGCACCTCCAAGGGAGTGCTTGTGCTCCGGGAGATACCCAGTGATCCTTCCAAAATACCCCCAGGCGACGTGGGAGGCAGAGAATCGTAGTCGGGAGGGGACGAGCCAGGGGCAGGCGTACCCGGAAGACTGGGGGCGTGAATGCTGTCGCCCAGACCGGTCGCTTCCGAGTTCCGTCCTTCCTCCAGAGCCATGGGGGTGTCCGGAACAATTACCTCCGCCGATGGCACCACTTCCTGGGTGATCAGCAAAGGGGGGGACGAGGGGGGGGAATCCTCAATGGTGGAAGGAACTAGCACGGGGGGGGCCAGGCGCTTCCGGTGGGTGTCCAGGATATGGGAAAATTCCTCATCCGGGACGATCTGTTTTTTCCGACCTTCGTCGACATCAATCGCCTTCATGAACCAGGGCTC
The DNA here is from genome assembly GCA_006112555.1 of Tuber indicum. Lineage (NCBI taxonomy): Eukaryota > Fungi > Ascomycota > Pezizomycetes > Pezizales > Tuberaceae > Tuber > Tuber indicum. The sequence continues at coordinate 7,724 of VBSK01000066.1, read as the reverse complement.
AAAGAAGGGACTGGGGGCCGGGGCGGCGCGTTCGCGGGGGGAAGAGGAGCGGGCATGGCGTAGCGTTCCCTTTGCCGGGGGGGCATAGTCCTCGTCGGCAGGGTCGTCCAGCTTGAACTTCCCAGTGGTGTAGAGGGCTTTTTCGCCAGAAGACAGCGCGGACAAAAACGAGGGGGTGGAGGCAGCGGAGGCTCGCTTAGCGCGATCCCGAGCCACTATCCTATCGAACGCCGCTCGATGGGCGGAGGGAGAGGTAGACCATGAGCTGGCCTCAACCGTAGCGGTAGTCGAGCCTTGTTTGGCCGGCGGGAGGAGGGATGACTCCGGGATGACAACCTGTGAGTCGGTAGGAGGAGAGGGGGTGGGCACGGTCGGTGTGTACACCGAACCGTGATCGGAGTTAAACCGATTGAAGAGGCCTGTGGTAGAGGCGTTGTCCAAGCCACAGGTGGCTGGACACCCCTTCCCAGATAGGCAACCCTTTACAAAAAACTCCACCTCTTTCATCGTGACAGGGGCGGTTGCAGCAACCGACCCCCTCACCAAATCATCCAACGCCGGGTTCACCGCGTTGGGGCAGCCATGTTCATGGGCGAAGGACAGAAAACTGTAATCCCCGCCAGGCGCAGCGTACGACCGTGTAGTTGTAGGAATGAGGCCACGGACAGCCTCAGAAACGGGCGCAAGAGACAAAGCGACGCGAGCCGTCTCAAGCGAGGAGGAGGGGTTGGAGTCGAACCGGACGGGGGACGACATCCGCGAGTTGGGGACAGAGTCCGAGGAGGAGGAGGCAGACGAAGTCGCCATCCCCACTCAAGCCTGTGTCCAGAGCCTACCGGGATCAACCACGGATATCTCCCTCTGGAACACCTTCTCAAGCGAGAACAACTATTCTATCACCCAACCGCCCGACAAACGAAGATGAAAACGATGTAAACCGATGAAGTTATCGTGAGGAGGCGAAATGCGTTGCGTGAGGTTGAAGCTCGCTACCGAGGCGGAGCGAAGATAGAAGTAAGGAAAGTACTTAGAACATTCAATCTAATTTATTTATACTAGTACCGCCGACTCCGGCATACGACCAGTCTCCCCCTCGCCCCAAAATCACAAACTAAAATACACTACCACGGGCGCAACCCTGTCCCGCAACCGCTCCTCCCAAACATAAATCCAAAAATCACTACCTAAAGGGCTCACGGGAGCTCGTGTCGTCCAGCAACACCCCGGATTAACGCGTCTTCCCCTTCTCGCAACCCAACCACCAACTGCATACCAACACAACTATACCGCCTCTAACACAATTTCATCAACATACTCAACAAAGGAAACATACAGTCAGTCCCAACATCCACGCTTCTTCCGATAGTGTTCCCCCATCCTATTAACCACACCAGCAATCCGCCGCTGGTCGCAAAAGGGGCACCATTCCCGCTCGATAAACCAAAACACCCCAGCCCACCTGAGTACGACGGCGTCCGCAAGGAAAGCGCAAGGTCGTCCCAGTCAAGCCAGTGCCGCTGCCAAAACTGGTCAAGGCTCGCCGAGAGGCAGCCCGGGTTGTTATCGAAGTGAGTAGAGAAGGAGGGCCGTGTGGAGGTGCCTTGGTAGGTAATCGCCATGCTGCAGTTCGGACAGCACGTAGCGACCGCGTTTGGAAGGAAGAACCACTTGGTAGGAAGATGCTTACTCGGAAGCACGCACTCCCCCCCAGGATGTTTCTTTTCGCACCGCAAACAAGTATCAGGCGTCCCAATGCACACTCGCCTCCCGTCCCTCTCCACCGTCAGTGTTCCATCAAACGGGTTACCTGCGACCACCAACTCGCCGTCCACCTCCCTAATATGACGGGGGATCCCCAGTCCCAGCCAGCCGTGTTCCAACCACCAGTCCCTCCATCCCGCGACTGCCGAGTCCTTGAACAAGTCCTCCATAGCCGGCCGTTTCCAACTGTACCGTGGGCAAGAAGTCCAATGATGCCTCTCCTCACATCCCTCACAATCGTCATGCCCGGCCAGGCCGGTACCACTGCGAATCCTAGTCAACACATAGGAATCCATCCTTGTCAGCCCGCGAAGGTGTCTGGGAGCCTTAGGTCCACGAGCATAGTACCCATGGCCTTCATTGACATGCCAGGCCTCCCATTCCTCTTTTCTCAACTCACGGGCCAACGCAGCGTGCCCTATACCAAAGCTGATTCCTTCCCACCGGAATGGCTGCAGCGGCAGGCGTGAACTCTCCTTGGCCTTCCTGTCGACCAGCTCGTTGCCCTGGATGCCCATGTGTCCCGGAACCCAGCCAAAGCGTGGGCGTACAGCCTCCATCAAAGGTGCCATGACTTCCCACATTTAGCCGAGTCCCCCTCGGGCAACATGTTCTCAATCAAAAGCAGGGCGGGGACGCAATCCAGAAACACATGTACTCCCCGTCCCTCACACAAACCACTGACCTCCCGCAAGGCACAGACAACGGCAAACAGTTCGCATTCGACGATGCTCCAGGATGGTGGCACCGAACACCCCCCTATCCTAAGCGAAGCCCCTCGTGCGAACGCGGCCCAAGCGACACCAGCACCCTCGGCCATCTTGGACCCGTCTGTGTACACCACCAGATCCGAGCCGCCACTAAGCTCCTTGACTTCCCCGGCGTGTCTGAGGGCCGTGGTTTCCTTCCCTTTCCCGATCGTAACCATGGGACGGTAGGAAAGCACCTTGTCCGAATACTGTCGGTGGGCCACCATACTCTCCTCCTTCCAGTTCAGCCTGATCTGCCCGAACCAAGGATGATCCTCGCAATACCGGTAGTTGATGAACCGGCTGTAGCACCTCCGTTGCAGGTACCTGCCCTGAATAGCGACAGGCGTCACCCAATACTCAGCTAGCAAAATGCTGTTGGCCAGCTTCGTGGGAGTCCGGAATACTGAGCGGAGGCAGTCGTTGACGTGGACCTGAATCTGCTTCACATACGACGGGTAGTCGGTTACAAACTCAAGTCCGTAATAGACGGTCGGAAGGTAGGCTGCTTGCACCAAACGGTAAGTCTCCCACGCCCCCAACCCCCCAACACTCCCAAACCTCCTTCCCAGCGCCGCAATCCTCCTCCTCACCCCCAACCCCCTGTCCAACCAATAACGTACATGAGAAGAAAAGTTAAGAAATACATTGAACCTATATCCAAGAACCCGCAGGTCCTCAGATGGCAACACCATTTCTCCCAACAATTCCATTCCTTCCCATGCCCTATCACCAAACCCAATCCACTGCGTCTTCAACGCACTGAACCCCATTCCCCTGTCTCGCGCAATGCGGTCACAGTCGCGTAATAGTTCCCCAGCATGGTACCGGGCAGCATCAAAGGAGTCAGCTGCAACCATGATAACCCCGTCATCCACATACGAGGCCACCAAATGCTAGACACCAGGGGAGTAACGCATCCGCGGTGTGAAAATGTCGGCCACGTAAGCACCGAACAGAAAGGGGGAAAGCGGTGACCCCTGGGGAACCCCCTTGCTAACATGGTATATCCGGGAAACACACCCATTGAACCGGAAGCGAATAGACCGACAACCTGTCCACCTCCGAACCCATTGACACAGGTTGGGAGGGCACCCCCGGGCCACCAGGAAATCTGACAGGAGGTTGACGTCAATGTTGTCAAACCCTCCCTCCACGTCCATTGACAGAATCAGACGTTTGTACCCCTCATTATGGTGTAGGAATTCCTGAACGACCGCCATGGCATCATGGACACCCCGCCTCCTACGGGAGCCGAACTGTGTCTCGCCAAGGTCCAGACAGGCGGCTAGCCGGAGCAGCACCACCCTCTCCGCCACCTTAGCCGTGGTCGGGAGTAGGTGTATCATGCGCCAGGATTTGACAACATCATACTGCGGCTTGTCGAGCTTGGGTATGAGCACCACCTCAGCCCTGTGCCAGTCCGGAATGTCATGTCGCAGCCCACAGTCAACGAGGCGTCGCAATGTCGTGGCATCCCTCCTCTTCCAAATCCTTAGGAAGGGATAACCTATATCATCCTCGCCGGGGCCCGTGTTCGTGGGAGATCTTGCCAGCGCCGTTTCCATCTCTTGTGCGCTGTCCATCTCAATCACACTTTCAGTCCACCGGGCGGGATCACCAGGATCAAGCTGTTGTGCAATCAGGTCGCTGATCTCGGCGTGCGTGGTAGCCAAGGTGCCGTCGGACCGCACCATCGAGGGCAGCGTGTGCTTGGCTTCCAACTTTCTTGCCAGCCTGAAGATGTCGGGGTCCTTGCTTTCCGCCAGCTTGGTCCTAATGTGGTCGAACCGAGCCCTCAACAGGCAAGCCCGGTAAACACACCTTGCCAGCTTAAAGTCCTCCGTCCACTCCGCCGTGGGTTTGGAGTATCTTTTCAGCCGGGCCACATCCAGCCTCATCCTCTCCAACTCAGGCGTCCACCACTCGCACCGGCTTCTGCTAACGGAAGCCCGTGGGAGTGCGTCCACCACACTTCTCACTCCTCTCCACAGCTGCTCATCATCCATCTCTTTCAGGGTGTCCAGTTCTTTCCCAACCTTCCCCCACACCGCCTTCTTCCAAGCAGGCCTCCTTCTCATGAGATTGTCAGGTAGGTCCACATGGAGTCGAATAGTCTGGGCGGCATGTTCGCAGCCGACCACATCAAGGTATCTATGCTTTATGTACGGTCATCGGTACAAGCAGAGGTCTATCATCGATATATCGCGGAATGTCGGCCGGTCTGGAGGAGTCATGTTCAGCAACCGTGGTGCCATCCATTCCCGCAACCATCGTCCGCAATGTTCCTGCCTGGCCAACTCCGCCCGTGGGTCCCAATCTCGATGTCTGGCATTGAAGTCACCAAACGCGATATCCGGTTCCCCGACGTCCCTCAGCCCCGATTGAAATTCGGCCTTGGTGTGTGTAGGTGGGATGTAGACGCCTGCGAGCACCCTCTTCTCACCCTTCTCCCAAAACCCAACCTGAGCACAAGCGCCCCCATGCCTGACCACATCAAACAGCCCGCACAGATGCGAGCGAACAAACACCTCCACCCCCGATCCAATAGCAAAGGAAAACAAATCCCAACCATCAACCTCCACGGGCACATGCTGTCCCCCCGAATCAACCGGAGGTTCCAAAACAAAAAATAAATCAAAAAAGAAAACAAATCAAACGCCGGCGCCCGATTCCTGCCACTCCTCCCCACATTCAATGCTATCGCCGTGATACGCATTAAAAGGGGGCTTCGACAGATCCGCTCGGGCCACAGGGGCCAGAGTCACTTAAAAAACTCTCAGAATCCAGGGCAAACCACATAGCATCGCCCTTCTTGGGAACGGGTTTCTTCTTCAAAATACCACGCTTGGGGGAGGGGGAAGGAGGGGGTCGTTCAGGCTCCTTACCCTTAGCCTTGGCGGACTTCTCCCGCGGAACATCCTCCTCTTCCTCATCACTACTCACCTCCACCACCCTGGGAGTTGGCAACCGTCCCCTGCTCCGGCGTCGTGGCCGTCCCCCCCTCTCAGGTCCCTTTGTTTCCCAGCGACTGGCACTTCGGGCGATGAGGCCGCGGCATCGGCCGCCGTCGTCACGGGTGGGGAGGACACAGGAGTCCAAGAGTCAGTTCTCAAGGCAGGACACCTCTCATATCCCGCAAAATGATGGGTCCTATCGCACAACCAACACATCCTGCGGGTGTGCCCACATGCCTCCCCCACGCCTCCGGGACACCCTAGAGCCTTACACAAGTGCTCTCTGGAGAGGTGCTCCCCGTAACAAAATCGACATCGGGAAGGGAGGGCACAAGTGGCCTGAAAGTGGCCCACTGCAAACACTTACCACAAACCTTCGCCGTGCGGTGTTCGGTAAACACCCTAACATTCCGGGTTCCCCCCCGAAGGAAGATCCTCCCAGCCTCCAGAGCAGCCTTAGCCGCCTCATTCTCCTCCACCACACAACGAATGCCGCAGGACACGGCGTTGGCCTGTCTCATAGCATGAATGGACCCCATGATGTCGGGGCGGGACACAGTGACTATGCCGGGATTGCCTAGCTCCAAGTCAGTGCGCAAGCCATCCGAGTCCTGCTCCCCAATCCACCTGTCAACCTTCCAGATGGAGCCACAGCCAGTGTCAGAAAGGGGGACACGCGTCACCATGATCTTCACCTTCTTCACATCCTTCTGGAAAACAAATTCCGGGAGTGAAAGCTCCTTTAACAGCGCCAGCCGGGCCTTGTCGAGTCGGTCTCCAAGCTCAGCAGCAGAGTGGGCCGCCAGGGTGAGGAAGATGCACCCGATCTCGTTCCGGATATGTCCAGCCCGAACGTAAGGGCTGACACCCCTAATCTTCGGCGAGTTGGACAAGACGATGTTGATACGATTCCGGATGGCCTCGATCGTCACTCCCTCTGGTAGGGCCACTTCCTTGCGGGTGGCGAACTGCATTGTAATGTGCCTTCCCCTAGCATCCGGGGTAGGTGAGGACTGGGGTGGAGCCGGCTTCGGTGGTGGCCCCTGTTGACTGGCGCTGCGAGGAGGGCCGTCGCGAGGGATCAGGTTGGCACCACGTTGTAGATCCTCCTGATGGCGCCTGGCCCCGACGAGAGGGTTTGCACCATGGGTACTGGGGCGGCAGCAGCGGAGGGTGTAGCCTGTCCGTCAGCAGTAGCCTTCCCCTGAGTCTTGGCCGGGGTCGCCGATGCCTCCTGGCTGGCCTGAGCCGCCATCTTTCTTCTCCTTCTAGCAGCACCACTCAGGCGCCTGCCTCTCTTCCTCTCCCTCTTCTTTCCCTCCTCCTTCTCCTCCTCATCGTCAAAGCTTACCCTCTTCCCTCCGCAGCTTTTCCCACCTTCAGGACCACCCCCCATCACTGGAAGAGCTGCCACTGCTGGTACTGTGGGAGGAGGCTGAACCGGGCCGAACCGGAACTGTCTTGGCCTTTAGTGGGATGGCGGCGGGTTTGGGCACGTGTGCCATCTTCTTCACCATGTCCATGATGAACGTTTTAGTAGCAGGAGCAGCCGGAGCAGCCACCTGGCCCTTAACAGGGACTTCAACAGACCCTTCTGATGAGGAGCGGGAAACAGGAGTAGCCTCCAAGGACTCAGGAGTCACAGAGGGGGAACGACGGCGGGGGGGCCAGCCTACCTTTCAGGGTGGCAATCTCCTCCTCCTGCCGGCAACCGACTATATCCGTCAAGGTCCGACCGCATTTTCCAAGCAATGGAACCGACGTCCCACCCACATAATGGGGACCGTCTCCACGATCTCATCTTTCATCCAAGTCCGGACATCCTCCACAGTGTCGAGGTTCCTTGGACCGTCCACGCTGGGAAGAGGTGACACGAGGGGCTGGGTGTTCCCAGACCGGATATCCTCAAGGCCTTCCAACATGGACCCCACAATACTACCAGACCTCGGAGCGGGGGAGGGGGACTTACCAGCCGCCATCATCTCATCCACCTCGGCCATGATCTGATCCGCCCTAGCCACGGCAGCGTCAGCATCCTCTGGCTGGGTCTCCGGTAGCGGCACCTCCAAGGGAGTGCCCGTGCTCCGGGGGATACCCAGCGACCCTTCCAAAATACCCCCAGGCGACGTAGGGGGCAGAGAATCGTAGTCAGGAGGGGACGAGCCAGGGACAGGCGCACACGGAAGACTGGGGGCGTGAATGGTTCGCCCAGACCCGGTCGCTTCCGAGTTCTTTCCTTCCTCCAGAGCCATGGGGG
>VBSK01000065.1:0-148949 GCA_006112555.1 Tuber indicum | reverse complement strand
CGATCCTGCCGCGGCGGCAGCCCACCAATGGCATATGCGGCGTGAAGCATTTGCGATGCCAAAGCCTTGGTTGGGAACCCATTGAACTTGTTCTTAATGCTACCAATATCGACCTTCCCGACGATGCCGAGAAATTGTGGTCGAAACCCTGCGCGGTTATTCGAATCATTTCACACGCAAAGCTTGCGATTCCGGTAGTGCCAGACAGGCAAGGTCAAGGGTTTAGTCTTGCGGATTTTACTAGGGAAGTCATGGACCCTACATCCTTCTTCTTGAAGTTACAAAACGATGAAGGAAGCTCAAAGCCAGATGCATTAACTGGAATGAGCGGCGCGACTAAGTTTAATAGAGATGGTTACAGCGGCGCACGGAGTGGATGCGAAACAACAGAAGTTGTTCATACGGCAGATTAGTGACACACGTGCGCTAGCAGCCACACGATAGCGGCGTTGGAAGAGGCTGCCCGTACAGGGCATCAGATTGATCATGAATAATGATACGATCATGACAGTGGCACCTCCGATGGAGAAGCGTCCCGCGGTCAACTTTGCGAGACCCAACCACTGTGTTGACCAATCCCTCATATCAGGGCATACTTGACTGAATTAGGAGTACAGATAGAGGGTCAACAGCCACGAGCTCTAGTCTCTCCTCGTCGTTCCCCCTTCCAACGAACAGCTCGAAGAAGCACTCGCCCCGGTATCTCAAAGGAGAAACCGACGGACTCCTAGCCCTGCTACAGGCTCTCGTCCGGGCGATAGTGGTCATAGGGTGGATAAGTCCAGAGTCCCTCCTCCACCTCCGCAACCTGGTCGGGATCAGTTAGACTTGACAGGAGTCACTGATACCCCCACAAACCCACACCCTCTACCAATGTCCCTGTGCCAGACCGACCTTACCAGGCGGCTGTGAATACACCTCTCCCAAAGCCAGACAAGCTCCTGTAATCATTGAACCTGCTCCCCTGCCTCCTATGCCTTCCATGCCTAAGTTACCTGGTGCGCCCAGGAAACCTACTGATGCAAATGAGTTTTTTGACAAACTTAGGCAAGGACAATATAACAAGTCCGGGGGAAATGGGGTATGTGGGGTGCTCCGGAGAAAGAACGGGTCCGAAGGCCTTTGTCGCCGGGGGTTACGGCCTTCTGTTACACTGGTTGTACGGTTGTGGGAGGACCTCACTTTCCAAAGGCTACACATGCACTCAACTGTCCTAACAGTCGTTCGAGTCAAGTGTACCGGAAGCCTGAGGAAGTGGGTTCGAAGATGAAAAAGCCCAAATGTTCTTATTGTGGTTCACGGTTGCACGTGGGACCTCCGGCAATGCCGGAAAGCTGTCTGGAATTCCAGCAGTTTGTTCAAGGTCGGTATGGGGTAACTCCAAGTGCTTCTGGAGCTATTCCATTACCTGACCCACCTCCAATGCCTTTGTCTCGTCAGGGGGTGGTTCCCCAAGAGGACAGACAAGAGGAAAGGGAGGACTCCTTTGACGGGTATGATAGACCCTCTGGAGGCCCTGGCAGGAATGCTGGTGGTGGCGGAGATCAACTCCCGCCTGGCGGAAACGTTGGTGCTGGCGGAAACCCGGGTGATTCCAGTTCCTCCAGTAGCAGTGATGACGATGATGCCGACTCCATACCCGATTTCTCTGAGTTTCTGGGGAGGCGGAAGCCAAACTGGAGCGAGAAAAAGAAGAGACGCTATGACCGCGGAGCACGAAGGTTGCTACGAGCTTTCTTGCAGATGAGTGGGGCAGCTGGAGCTAGTCAGCCAGCCGGTAACTCCACCCCTTCAGGGGGAAAGCCAAGAAAGCCCGCGAAGTTAGGTGATGTAACTCCTTCAAAGGAGATACAACCGATACCCCCAGCGGTTCATTAGCGATGTGGAAATCAAGTTCGAATACTTCCGAGAATCAGTCACGGAAGATATGGATAAAATCAGCTTGGTTATCCCTCTTCTTCAAGGCACTGCCAAAACTTGGTACATGGGCCTACACCGGTACATCAGTGAGGATGGTGCACGCCGGGTAGGTATGCCGTTTGATCCCAACCATGAGTTTCGTACGTGGGAAGGATTTAGGAAACGGCTAATGGCAAGTTTCGGTGCCCATGTTGATCGGGACCGCGCTCTTAGCGAGTGGACGAAATTGCAGATGAAGCCTGGGCAAGTAGACCAGTTCTTAGACTCGGTAATGGATCTCATTGTCCAGTTGGGTTATACGGACCCTACGATGATCAAAGACAAGATCCGGATGACAATGACATCCCAACTACGGAATGTCTGGGCACAAAAGACACCTCATCCTACCGATGTGTCCGAGTACATGGACCTTCTGCGGAAGACGGGCCACGCCCTCCAAGACAATATCACTTTCAGCGAGACTGTTACGAAAAGCCGAAGTGATAACCAGGGCAAGAGCGAGGAGAGGTTGTCAACCTCGAGGAAACAACCGAAACGGAAGGAAAAGGGTTCGGGTAAGCCCAACCCTAGGCGCTCCTTATCTTCTGCGGGTACATCCCAGAAGCAAGGGAATTCTGAGCATGCTAATGCCCATAAGAATATCCCGTCTACGCTTATCGATAAGCGCAAGAAGGAGTCGCAGTGCACACGATGTGGAAAACCGGGTCACTTTTGGCGGAAATGTTTCTCCACCGACCCTGTTGTTAGTTCAGCCAAAGGGGTTAAAGCGATAACCAAAAAGAGGAAGGCTGAAGATGCAGAAGTCAATGAAGCATCAAACAACAAAGTCCGTCGCATCGAAGCACCACCTTCAAAGAAGTTATTGGAAATCCGAAAGTCATCTCCCGAGATTATGGAGGTTGATACGGATGCTGAGGAATAGGTAAGTTCCTTTCCTTGCAGCGAAATAACAAGACACTGACATAACTCTAGGAAGTTATGTGAAGGGCTCCGAGAGTAAGCATGCCCCGAGAAATCCTGCAGTCAATACATAGACTGACCAGGCCTCTTAGATGTTCTGGGCCGCAGCGGTCTGCGAAGGAACGAGGCAGGTGGAGGATTTGGGTCAGCACGGGAATTCTCTTTGGGTGTTTGTCTTGGTTTATTTCTCCTTTGTATTCTTGTTATGTTACTGCGGGAATATATCATTTCCTTACTTCGATGGATTATTTCCTTAGTATTGGAAGCGAAATTGTTTTCTTTTGTTAGACTAGTTTTTTTCACATCAGGCAGGCCTTGATTAGAGCAATGAAATTTTGTTATCAAGTTTACCTGAGGAGGGTTTAGTACCCGAAATCATGCTGGCGTGATAGTAAACACCCTAGCTATTGATATACCGTGATTTGAAACCTTAACATCTTTGACCCGTTGTGGCCACTCTTGTGTCGAAAGGCAAGAGACTTCCGTTACCATGTTTACAAAAGAAACCTCAAGAAAGAAGGCGCGGCTGTCAGGCCCCCCAAAACATATAAAGTCTATCCGAGTTCGAGTTAGACTAGAATGGCGTTGTGGCGCGAGAGACAGTGCAGCCGAGGCTGTGTTATTGTTGGATAGTGGCGCTACTGGCGCAGTGCTTAGCACACGATGGGCTAAGGAAACACAAGTTCCTTGTGTCCGGAGAAAGGTTGCTGCTCCAATAAAGGATGCCAGCGGGAATGACATTCCTAACTCAGGGCTTCATTACACTAAGACCCTGAAGATGCGTATTGGCGATCATGTCAATGACATGAGATTTGAACTGGCGGATATGTCCGATAAGAAGATTGATGGTTATCTTCCAATGTCATGGCTCCATGAACATAATCCCGACATAGACTGGGAAACACGCAGCTTCACTTGGAGGTCTGTATTGTGTAAGGCTAGATGCCTTGTAGGCCAGAGACGGTTAGAGTTTATAACCGAAGAAGAGCAATTAGCAGAAGACCAAGCTCAGGTATATCTTCTTGGGTATGCCCAGTTCACAGGAGAAGACGGGAAAGACATTGCCCTAAGTCTCCTCCCCGAATATAAGGACTATGGCGACATATTTAGCCAACAAAGGATAGATGCGTTACCAGAGCACTCAGAGTATGATCACAAGATCGAGTTAATGCCTGAGACAGCACCTCCCTTTGGTCCTATATATCCATTGTCTGAAAACGAGCTCAAGATTCTGAGGGAGTATCTCAATGAGATGCTGGCAACGGGAAAGATACGGAGATCTAGTTCCCCTGCCGCAGCCCCAATCCTCTTTGTACCCAAACCTGATGGGTCATTGAGGTTATGTATCGATTACCGAGGGCTTAACAAGATTACGGTGAAGAATAAATATCCTTTACCACTGATGAATGAGCTGCGTGATAGATTTGGAAAAGCCACTGTCTTCACTAAGTTGGACTTGAAGAATGGCTATTATCTCCTCCGAATGGCAGAAGGAGAAGAATGGAAGACAGCTTTCCGCTGTCGTTATGGGTTGTATGAATATACGGTAATGCCATTTGGGCTATGTAACGCCCCATCTACTTTCCAGAGTATGATAAATAAAATCTTTCATGATTTATTAGACGAAGGAGTCATCGCCTATATAGATGACATCCTAATATACTCAGAGACCATCGAAGAACATGTCTCACTCGTTAGGCGAGTTATGGAAAGATTGCGCAAGGCTAGGCTTTGTGTGAGCATTAAGAAATCAACCTTCCACCAAAGGGAAGTAGAATTTCTAGGTTACCGCATATCTGATCGTGGTATTATGATGACCACGGAAAAGGTGAAGTCTATTGAAGTTTGGACTCCACCAAAGACAGTTGTTGACGTTCAAAGCTTTTTGGGTTTTGCAAACTTCTACCGTCGGTTTATTGAAGGCTTCAGTAAGATAACAAAGCCGTTAACTGACTTAACGAAGAAAGATTCCAAATGGGGATGGGGTCCTAGACATGATGAAGCCTTTAGTCGCCTTAAAGCGATGTTCATGGCAAGCCCCATCCTAGTCCACTTTGATCCAGAACGGTTGACCAAGTTGGAAACCGACGCAAGTGATTTTGCATTAGGAGCCATACTCTCACAGTTATGTGAAGATGGTAGATGGCATCCGATAGCCTACCATAGTCGGAAATTCTCGCCAGCTGAGATAAATTATGATGTGCATGATAAAGAGATGTCCGCAATTGTTGCAGCATTCAAAGAATGGGATCATCTCTTGCGCTCAGTATCGGATCAGATAACTATTTATACTGATCATAAGAATTTGGAGTACTTTAATAGTACTAAGATACTGAATCGTAGGCAGCATCGCTGGGCGGAATTCCTACAACCATTTAATTTTAAGGTTGTCTATCGGGAAGGGCGCCTTAATGGAAAGGCTGATGCGTTATCGAGGCGTTCGGAGTACCGCCCTGAAGGGGGGAGTAATTCTGCGAAATTGGGTCAGGAACAGATGTTTTTCCGTCCGGGACAGTATTTGGATAGTCAGGAGCGGGACATCTTGCGACCACAGTTGTTGCAACTGTGCCAAGGCTTCCGGTTGAAGTCCGGAATGCTTGATGACATGAAGGTCGCTATAGCAAAGGACAATACTTATCAAAGTATTTACAAGTCCATTGTCCAAAAGGACAATAAGGTTGACCCTAATTTCTCAATAGAGAAGGACTTCCTCCTTTATAAGAAGCGATGGTACATACCGGAGGATCAAGGGCTAAAGGAACGGATCATGCAAGCGGAACATGATTCCCGTCTAGCCGGACACTTCGGGACTTATAAGACAATAGGGAAGGTTAAAGCCAACTTCTACTGGCCTAAGATGGAGGCCTATATCGAAGACTATGTTCGGTCTTGCGACACCTGTCAAAGGGTAATGTTAGGCATAAAGAAAAATGCACAGACCTCTCGGTAGGGTAACTGCGCACAGACCCTCATTTATCGCAAACCTAACACCCCCCTCCGGCCCCGTTGTGAGGCCCGCACGTCCTTAGCGAGATTTCGAAGAGTTGCGTCCTATGACTAAAATGTCACTTCAATGAAGCCCACTTCATAACACCATATACGTCGCTGCCGTCCGTCCGACCGGAAGCTGTTCGCAGGATATATAAGAGGGGACCTCTGGGTACCTCTGAGAAGTGGAACGGAAGAAATCCGTCGGAGGCGCATTAAGTTATCAGGCTTCAAAGTTGGGCATCCTAACTATGGGCCGAAAGTGACGGGACGTTTTCGGTTCGGAAATCCGCAATTGCTCCTACAGTGCCCCAGAGGCCATAGGGGTTAAATATGACACCAATACCTATCTGAAGGCCGCTGTATGTTGGTTGGTCCTGGAGACGGGATCCCTCGAGAGGTGATTCTCTTTGAGGCGAGGCGGACCGAGGGGAAGCTGCTCAGACTCAGAAGACCTAATAGGCGGTAGACTTAAGAGTGTTGGCACACCGTCTACGCGACCTGCATTATGCATAGGTACCCGACACATACGTTGGCCACTATGTGAAATCGGAAGAGACTACTGGGACGATAGTCAAGTCGACTGAAGTTTCAAATATAAGTCTACTCGTCTCTATAAATCGAAGACCGGTCATTCGAGGATAATGTCGCATCCTACGACTAGACGGAAAAGGAATTTATGAGAACGAAGATGGTGTGTGAAAGTTCAGGGTCAAACAGTGTTCGCACTTGTTAAGACTATGAGACGTTAGCGTACAACCTTGGATAGGTACTTAGTTATAGGAGGATTAGATGTAGTCCGCGAACACTCAGACGCGGGATATAAATATCGAAGTGCCTCCCAAGCTTTTAGACATCATCAAGCAACGGAGAAGAGACCTTAACAATATAACATTGTTTTGCCCACGAATCTTTATAAAATTATTTTCCTTATCGATTAAGCGAGTTCTTAGTAGTCATAGACGAAAAGAACGATTCCGAGCCTTCCTAGACAAATCTCCGTCTATTACGAAAGATTCAGGCCTAAGTCTTCTCGACAATTACTCAGAGTCGGCTTCCGCCTAACAGGTAAAGACAGTCAGACATAAGAAGTTTGGGCTATTAGAACCTATAGATGTTCCTATGAGGCCATGGAACGCAATATCAATGGACTTCATTGTGGCGTTACCAGAATCCGAGGGTTTTACGAAGATCTGGGTCATTGTTGATAGATTCTCAAAAATGGCGCATTTCATCCCCCTCGCTACGGAGGTACCTATCAAGGAACTTGCTCTTATATTTCTCAAAGAGATCTGGAGACTGCATGGACTCCCAGAATCGATTATCTCTGATCGGGATACTCGATTTACTTCTAAGTTTTGGGTTAGCTTAATGGGACTACTTGAGGTGAAGCTCAATGTCTCTACCGCGTTCCATCCCGTGACCGACGGCCAGACTGAGCGGGTGAACCAGACACTGGAACAATACCTAAGGAGTTATTGTACCTACCAGCAGGATGATTGGGTTTCGCTACTACCGTTAGCGGAATATGCCTATAATACATCCACCTCCGAGTCAACCAGGTTATCTCCTTTTGAGATTAACTATGGATTCTCTCCGAGGACGAACTGGTCTGGAATTGTTCCTGACAATAAGGGGATTCATCCAAGTACGGAGCTGTTAGTAAAGGATTGGGAGGGTACATGGCAAGACATACGGGAAACATTACAAAGTGCTCAAGAGAGGCAACGGAAATGGCATGACAAGAAACGATTACCATCTCCAGAATATGCCACACTAGAAGATGTCGAAGAGGGCAGAGCTATAAAGGCTGATCGGGTAATGCTGAATCGCAAGAATATCCGTACAAAGAGGCCTATGGAGAAACTAGACCACCGAATGTTTGGTCCCTTTGTGGTCAAGCGACGTGTTGGTACTAGGGCATATGAACTCCAGTTGCCTGCGCGTTGGTCTATCCACCCGGTATTCAACGTTGGGTTATTAGAGCCCTACCGAGAGGATCAGACCGGGAGAAGGGTTAAAGATATCCCTATCCCTGACATAGTGGAAGACGAGCCAAGCTATGTTATCTCGGGAGTGTTCGACAGCCGGTGGTATGGAGGAGTTAAACAAAAGTTCCCTCATCGGTTTGTACAATACCTGATATCGTGGGAAGGCTACGGACCTGAAGAAAATTCTTGGGAGCCGTTTGAAATGTTGGAAGGCACAGGCTTAGAAGCCTTAAGCGATTTCCACAAAAGGTATCCGTCTAAACCAATGGACCATAGGGTTGTAGAGGTACCGAGTAGAGGAAATAAGAGACGTCGTTAGACCGGCTCGGGTCGAGCCTTATGGAAGAGGGGAGTGATGTAACGAGCCTCAGATGAGTACTATTACAAGTTAGCCAAACCTATACCCATACCGGAGTCAAGAGACTACCGCGGTAGGGATGGCGGTAGACTAAGGTCTACCAGGTGGAGGTACCGGTGGTTAGGTACCTCAGTCGGGCATGCTAGGCCATACCAAAGGTACATGGGTCCTAGTAATGGTTGGGGGTTACCCTACTCTGTAGGGTAACCCAAGTAGTCAATTTGGGAGTTATCCTGAATTACTCGACGGAGAGTCCAGGTAAAGTTACCCTACTCTGTAGGGTAACTCGGGGTACAGTTACCCTACCTTCGGACTCGGGTTACCCTGCCTTGGGCTACGGGTTACCCTGCTATGGAGCCAAGTTACCCTACCTTGAAAGTAACTTGTTACGCAGGACTTCGGGGGAAGTGACTAGATTGTTTGTTACGCGAAACTACATAGGGTGTTCGAATCTCAGGTTGTGCGGATCACTCCGGCACAACCAGTTGAGCTCCGAACAAGCTGTAACTTGGAGGTGTGGTGGCTAACACCCCCCTCCGGCCCCGTTATAAGTCCCTGGCGTCATGGGCTACAGCCTGAAGAGTTGCTGTAAGTCTAGCAAAAGTCTCCCGGTGGAGATGCTTCCATAACACCGTATACGTTCACGCCGTCCGTCCGACCGGAAGCTGTCCGCAGGATATATGAGGGGACAGAGGAGAACCTGGAGAATAGCCTCCAGGTGGTTTCGTGTAAAACGGACCAGAACTGACGGAGTAATACCACTTTGAAGTTAAGAGTAGTATGTGAGGTTACCGGAGGCCAGTAGGCGAGGTAACCGAATTCCGTTGCCCCGAAAGTGTAATAGTATTGGAGAATCGTTAAGGACTCTAAGACACTAGTCTAAGGTCACGATAAGACTTACTTCTAGGAGGGTTGACTGTGGGTAGCGCCTATTGGTAGTCAACCTCCGAAGGGGTCTATCGGGGGAGCTACGTGGCTATCTTCCGGAATGATATGGAAATGAGTAGAACCGGATAGATGTTCAGGAGCCGCGAATGCTTGCAGAAGACTAAGTGTATATGGGTAGAGAGTTCCATAGTTGGTATAGTATCCGCACGGGTATGACAGCTCGCCACTGGCATGACCACGATATGAAGAGTTTTAACTCCTGCGGTTGCATTGGAGATGCAGCGGCTAAAACACTTCTATCGGGCAGATGTTAGAACACCACCGAGTGGTCTAGTTCGCTACGGAGGATCGTTGGTCCGACCCGTAGAGGTTGGCTAGACAGCCCACGGAAGTTGGGTGCTCACGAACGCAGGGTAGTGATGGGGAGTAACTGGCAGCATACCAAAACCTACTTAAGTATATGCGAGTTCTCCTCTACTCTGGCAATCAACTACCTCTCGAGACAAGGACTTAATTGAGTAAAGCTGTGGCTTAACGATATTAAGTTTTACCGTTTATTTTTTCAACTCTACTGTTGATTATCTTTATCTTTACTTCTGAAAGAATACTTCGGTGCGGTCGCAACCTCGGGATCCATCTTCCCAGAGGGAGCCCCCGTTACATCCGCTCGGGCCGCAGGGGCCAAAGTCACTTAAGAAATCCTCAGAATCCTGGGCGAACCACATAGTATCGCCCCTCTTACGAATGGGTTTCTTCTTCTTCAAAATGCCGCGCTTGGGGGAGGGGGAAGGGGGGGGTCGTTTAGGCTCCTTACCCCTGGCCTTGGCAGACTTCTCCCGCGGGACATCCTCCTCTTCCTCATCACTACTCACCTCCCCCACTCTGGGTGTTGGTGACCGTCCCCTGCTCCGGCGCCGTGGCCCCCTTTCTCTCTCAGGTCCCTTATCCTTAGCAGCGGGTACCTCGGATGATGAGGCTGCGGCAGTGGCAGCCGTCGTCGTGGGTGGGGAGGATACGGGAGTCCTAGAGTCAGCTTTCAAGGCAGGACACCTTTCGTACCCAGCAAAGTGGTCGGTCCTATCGCACAGCCAACACATCCTGCGAGTATGCCTGCATGCTTCACCCACACCCCCAGGGCATCCCAACGCCTTACACATGTGCTCTCAGGACCGGTGCGCCCCGTAGCAAAAACGACACCGGGAAGGGAGGGCACAGGTGGCCTGAAAGTGGCCCACCTGCAAACACTTACCACAAACCTTCGCCGTGCAGTGCTCAGTGAACACCCTGACATTCCGGGTTCCTCCCCAAAGCCAGATCCTCCCAGCCTCCAAAGCAGCCTTGGCCGCCTCGTTTTCCTCCACCACAAAGCGAATTCCGCAGGACCCGGCGTTGGCCTGTCTCATAGCGTGAATGGACCCCATGATGTCGGGGCGGGAAACAGTGACGATGCCGGGATTTCCTAGCTCCAAGTCAGTGTGTAGGCCATCCGAGGCCTGTTCCCCAATCCATCCATCAACCTTCCAGATGGAGCCACGGCCAGTATCAGAGAGAGGAACTCCCGTAACCATGATCTTCACCTTTTTCACATCCTTCTGGAACACAAATTCCGGGAGTGAAAGCTCCATTCACAGCGCCAACCGGGCCTTGTCAAGTCGGTCCCCGAGCTCAGCAGCAGAGTGTGCCGCGAGGGTGAGGAAGATGCACCCAATCTCGTTCCGGATATGCCCAGCCCGAATGTAAGGGCAGGTGCACCTAATTTTCGGCGAGTTGGATAAGGTGACATTTATGCGGGCCCGGATGGCCTCAATCGTCACACCCTCTGGCAGGGCCACTTCTTCGCGGGTGGCGAACCGCATTGTGATGTACCTCCCCCTGGCGTCTGGGGTGGGCGAGGACTGGAGTGGAGCCGGCTTCGGCGGTGGCCCCTGCTGACTGGCGCTGCGAGGAGGGCCGTCGCGAGGGATCAAGTTAGGCACCACGTTGTAGATCCTTCTGATGGCGCCTGGCCCCAACGAAAGGGTTTCCAACATGGGTACTGGGGCGGCAGCAGCGGAGGGTGTAGCCTGTCCGTCAGTAGTAGTCTTCCCCTGAGTCTTGGCCGGGGTCGCCGATGTTTCCTGGCCAGCCTGAGCCGCCATCTTTCTCCTCCTCCTGGCAGCACCACTCAGGCGCCTGCCCCTCTTCCTTTCCCTCTTCTTCCCATCCTCCTTCTCCTCATCCTCCCAGCTCACCTTCTTCTCCTCCGCAGCTTTTCCAACCTTCAGGATCACCCCCCCATCACTGGAAGAGCTGCCACTGCTGGTGCTGTGGGAGGAGGCCGCCGAAGCGGGCCGAACCGGGGCTGTCTTGGCCCTTAGTGGGATGGCGGGTTTGGGCACGTAGGCCATCTTCTTCACCATATCCATGAAGGACGCTTTAGTAGCAGGAGCCGCCGGAGCAGCACCCTGGCCCTTGGTAGGGACTTCAGTAGACCCCTCTGACGAGGAGCGGGGAATAGGGGTAGTCCCTGAGGACTCAGGAGTCACAGAGGGAGAGCGACGGCGGGGGGCCAACCTACCTTTCAAGGTGGCAATTTCCTCCTCCTGCCGGCCAACTATCTCCGTTAGGGTCCGGACCGCATTTTCCAAGCGGTGAAACCGACGTCCCACCCACATAATGGGGACTGTTTCCACAATCTCGTCTTTCATCCAAGTCCGGACATCCTCCACAGTGTCAGGTTCCTCAGACCCGTCCGCGCTGGGAAGAAGTGATAGGAGGGGCTGGGTGTTCCCGGACCGGATATCCTCAAGGCCTTCCAACATGGACCCCACAATACTACCAGACCTAGGAGCGGGGGAAGGGGACTTACCAGCCGCCATCATCTCATCCACCTCGGCCATAATCTGGTCAGCCCTCGCCATGGCCGCATCAGCATCCTCTGGCTGGGTTTCCGGCAACGGCACCTCCAAGGGAGTATTCGTGCTGCGAGGGATTCCCAGAGATCCTTCCAGGATACCCCCAGGCGACGTGGGAGGCAGAGAGCTGTAGTCAGGAGGGGACGAGCCAGGGACAGGCGTACCCGGGAGGCTGGGTGCGTGAATACTGTCACCCAGACCGGTCGCTTCCGAGTTCCATCCTTCCTCCAGGGCCATAGGGGTGTTCCGAGCAATCACCTCTGCCGAAGGTACCACTTCCTGGGTGATCAGCAAAGGGGGGGACGAGGGGGGGGAATCCTCAATAGTGGAAGGAACTAGCACAGGGGGGGCCAGGCGCTTGCGGTGGGTATCCAGGAGATGGGAAAATTCCTCATCCGGGACGATCTGTTTCTTCCGACCCTCTGCAACTTCAATCGCCTTCATGAAACAGGGTTCAAAGAAGGGACTAGGGGCCGGGGTGGCGCATTTGCCGGGGGAGGAGGAGCGGGCACGATGGAGCGTTCCCTTTGCTGGAGGGGCATAGTCCTCATCGGCAGGGTCGTCCAACTTGAACTTCCCTGTGGTGTACAGGGCCGTTTCCCTGGAGGACAGCCCAGACAGGAAAGATGGGGTCGAGGCAGTGGAGGCCCGCTTAGCGCGATCCCGAGCCACTAACCTATCGAATGCTGCCCGATGGGCGGAGGGAGAGGTGGACCATGAGCTGGCCTCAACCGTGGTGGCGGTCGAGCCTTGCTTGGCCGGCGGGAGGAGGGATGACTCCGGGATGATAACCTGCGAGTCGGTGGGGGGAGAGGGGGTGGGCACAGTCGGTGTGTATACCGAACCGTGATCGGAGTTGAACCGATTGAAGAGGCCCGTGGTAGAGGCGTTGTCCAAGCCACACGTGGCCGGACAACCCTTCTCAAATAGGCAACCCTTCACAAACGACTCCACCTCTTTCATCGTGATAAGGGCGGTTGCAGCAACCGACCCCCTCACGAAATCATCCTACGCCGGGTTCACCGCGTTGGGGCAGCCATGTTCATGGGCGAAGGACAGAAAACCGTAATCCCCGCCAGGCGCAGCGTACGACCGTGTAGTTGTAGGGATAAGGCCACGGACAGCCTCAGAAGCGGGAGCGAGAGACAAGGCGACGCGAGCCGTCTCAAGCGAAGAGGAGGGGTTTGAGCCGAACCGAAAGGGGGACGACATCCGTGAGTTGGGGACAGAGTCCGAGGAGGAGGAGGCAGACGAAGTCGCCATCCTCACTCAAGCCTGTGTCCAGAGACTACCGGGATCAACCAAGGATATCTCCCTCTGGAATACCTTCTCAAGCGAGAACAACTATTCTATCACTCAACCGCCCGACAAACGAAGATGGAAACGATGTATCGTATCGATGAAGTTATCGTGAGCCAGGCGAAATGCGTTGCATGAGGTTGTAGCTCGCTACCGAGGCGGAGCGAAGATAGAAGTAAGGAAATTACTTAGAACAAAGTGTGAAGAGCCTATCTTCCTCGGTCGTATCGACCTCCTTATATAGTGCTCTTCCGCCAACCGTAACCCTGATGACTCATAAGTGTGAGCCTCGTGAAAAGCCTTACCAAAGTTATATGACTCGAATGAGTCATACGCGTGAGACCCATGACTCATAATGGAGTCATGTGCGAAACATAACAAATCATAACATAAACCAGTAATATGACTCTAATGAGTCATACGTGCGAGACCCATTACTCATAATCGAGTCATGTGCAAAACATAACAAATCCTAACATAAACCAGTCATATGACTCAAGCGAGTCATATGCGAAATTCTGAGCTATCTGTCACATCCGTGACAGCATTAAGGACATGTTCACTGGGTTCTCAACGAAGGCCTTTGGCATCCACAAATGCTTCACACCAAAGGTGCCATTAGTGGGCTGCCGCCGTGGCAGGATTGAAGTGACCGGCTTCGTTCGACATAGTAATTTCCACCTGATGCTTCTGGTACCAGACCAGCGACTCGTACTCAAACTATGTCAATTCAAGGAGGTCAATACCAAGAAATCTCAAGAGTTTGGAGAGTTAAGCGAGGTCTTCGCTTAACGATATACTGTAATGGGAGCTCCATCTGGGAAGATGGATCTCAAGGTTGCGAAGGCACCGAAGTGTTCTTCTGAATGTAAAGATAAAGATAACAAACAGTAGAGTTGAAAAACAAAACGGTAAAACTTAATATCGTTAAGCCACAGCTTTTACTCAATTAAGTCCTGATCTCGAGAGGTCATTCATTGCCAGAGTAGAGGAGAACTCACATATACTTAAGTAAGTTTGGTATGCTGCCAGTTACTCCCCATCACTACTTTGCGCTGGCGAGCACCCAACTCCCGTGGGCCATCTAGCCAACCTCTACGGTTCGGACCAAAGATCCCCCGTAGCGAACTAGACCACTCGGTGGTGTTCTAACATCTGCCTGATAGACATGTTTTAGCCACTGCATCTCCATGCAACCACAGGAGTAAAAACTCTTCATATCACGGTCATGCTAGTGGCAAGCTGTCATGCCCGTGCAGATACTATACCAACTATGGAACTCTCTACCCATATACACTTAGTCTTCTGCAAGCATTTGCGGCTCCTGAACCTCTATCCGGTTCTACTCAATTCCATATCATTTTGGAAGATAGCCATGTAGCTTCCCTCATAGACCTCTCCGGAGGCTGACTACCAATAGGTGCTACCCACAGTCAACCCTCCTAGAAGTAGGTCTTGTCATGACCTCGGACTAGTGTCTCAGAGTCCTTAACGATTCTCCAATACAATTACTCTTTCGGGGCAACGGACTTCGGTTACCTCGCCTACAGGCCTCTGGTAACCTCATATACTACTCCTGACTTCAAAGCAGTATTACTCCATCAGTTTTGGTCCGTTTTAAATGAAACCACCTGGAAGCTATTCTCAAGGTTCTCCTCTTCCCCGTGAAGTATCCTGCGGACAGCGTCCTGTCGGACGGATGGCGTGAGCGCATACGGAGTTACGGCAACCTCTCCACTTGGAGACTTTTGCTAGACTTACAGCAGCTCTTCAGCCTGTAGCCCATGACGCTAGAGACTTATTATGGGGCCTGAGGGGGGTGTTAAGAACCACACCTCCAAGTTACAGCCTGTTCAGAGCTCAACTGGTTGTGCGGGAGTGATCTGCACAACCAGAGATTCGAATACCCTATGTAGTTTCGCGTGACCAACAATCTAGTAACTTCCCCCGAAGTCCTGCGTAACAGGTTACTATAAAGGTAGGGTAACTTGACTCCATAGCAGGGTAACCCATAGCCTAAGGCAGGGTAACTCTACCTGGACTCTCCGTCAAGTAATTCAGGGTAACTCCCAAATTGACTACTTGGGTTACCCTACAGGGTAGGGTAACCCCCAACCTCTACTAGCACCTATGTACCTCTGGTATGGTCTAGTATGCCCGGATGAGGTACCTAACCACCAGTACCTCCACTCAGTAGACCTAAGTCTACCACCATCCCTACCGCGGTAGTCTCTTGACACTGGTATGGGTATAGGTTTGGCTACTTGTAATAGTACTCAGTGGAGTCTCGTTACAGATGCATATGTACAGTTAAGGAATGGAAAATTTCCCACATTTGTTTGCGAAGTGGGTTGGACTGAGGACCATGCCCAACTTATGTAAGATGCACGCCTGTGGCTTTTACATCCTGGAGGCCAAACACGAGTTGTAATAGTTGTCTCATTCACTGAAAATACAGTTGAGGTACCAACTGTGTCAGACAACTCCGATAGTGAGGTTACCACTACAAGTACCTCCAACGAAGAACAGATCCTACTTGAGAGCATAGGCGAGGCGACCAATACTAGCAGTGAACTCAAGCGCCCAGTCCATCTGTCATGGGGTGCGGACGGGGTGGACGGCAGTGCATGAGTACATGACATGGACGGACGGGCGGGCCCTGCCGGTTCCTAAGGGGGTGGGATATGCCGGGCTCTTATAGGTGACGGCGGATGATAGCCGTGCCCTGTAGGTGACGGCTGGGCCCTGCAGGTATTGACCGGGCCCTGTAGGTTAATGGCCGGGCCCTGCAGGTATTGGCCGGGCCCTGCAGGTAATGGTAGGACTCTGTAGGTATTGGCCGGGCCCCGCAGATAATCGGTGGAAGACGCCATTTGTTCTAAGACTGCGGGGCCCGGGCGTCAATCCCTTGGACGGCCGTCTTCACGAAAGACAGACGCCATGACCGGCCATCCGAGTCCTCACCCACCCTGCCTGGGACGCCCGGGACCATAGCCCTCCGGGGCCCTGTGGGGCGCCCCGGACGGTTGGGATCACTGAGTACTAGCGACTTAGCTGAGTCTTTGCTTCTCTTGGATCGGAAGGGCGAGCTGCGGTGTCCCTTGGTGGGGAATCTTGAAGCAGCCCTTCATGTTTATTGGTGTCCGCTGCGGGGGACGACATTTTTGAATTTTTTGCAACTAAATCATTTCCCACGCCAACGGTTTAGGACTCGGGTCCTAAGGAATTTGGTATTAAGTTAGGAGAATTACTGGAGGACTGTGTCCCAGGGGGAGAAAACCCGGACGAGGAAGTTAAGTTTGGTCTTGGGCGTCTGGAGGGATGCTTGGAAAGGTCTCTTCCACACACAGTAAGCCTTAGAACAACACGTCGTGCTCTAAGCCTTTTGAGGTTAAGAGTTGGGTTGCCCGATATTGAGACGTTTGCACAATGTAAAAGGCGTGGAGTTGATCCCTTCGCTTCATGGAAGTGTGCTTGAAAGTTGAGTTAGGCATAGTGCACTGGGAGGGAAGGAAACCTGGAAAAATCACTGCCTTGTACTACTAGCTTCTTTACTTTGCCTTTTACTTGCTCCCAATTTCTTTCTTCAAATTTCAATCATTTGTTGCTTTTGTTCTCCCCTCTCTATTCTATTGGATTTATTTCTACTGCTGCTTGTACTACTACTACTTGTATACTATGATCACCCAGATACTGTTTCAATTTCTTTTATGCAAATGTAATTCAATTGGGAAAGCCCATGTTGATATCCTCCTCTGCTTAGAAGAGACATTGCCTAAAAGATGCTCTTCTTCAGCCACCCCCACACTCAGTAGCACTTGCCCGCCCACGATTGTACCATAAACTTACTACTATCGAAGTCTCCTAATTGCCACAACTGCTTGTAAGGTAGCGGAAGAGATGGGCAGATAGGGGAACCGTGAGCCACCTGTGGTGTTGCCACTTCTATTGATAACAACAGGAGCACTGCCTGCCTGGAGGCTTAAAAGAATGAGGTGAAGGAGGTCGCAACGCTTTGGAAGAAAATGGAGATTAGGGAGAGGCGTGCCGAAATGGCTACCCGTAACAAAGAGGAGGAGGAGAAGAGCGAGCAGCAGATGGGAATGGTGGAGAGGGAGGCCAGGTATGTGCATGAAGAGATGGTTTGAATGCGTGGATCCCTCCCTCCCCTCCCTGCCCCATCCGCCCCTACTCCTTCGAGGTCCGCGATTCGCGGGGCAACCGGTGCGTATAGGGCCTCCTCAGCAGGGGTCTTTAGGGGGTGGAAAATGGTGGAGCGTCTCGTCCGGCTGCAGCAGCCGGGTGGGGCGGCCATAGTACCTCTCGTAGATTCTGTACTTGCCCTCCTCCAGCAGACCCGCGGGGAGGTAGTCGCCATACTGCTCGCGTATCTGCCGAACATATTCCTCCACGGGCGGTTTTATCGTTGTCGTGGGGGGGGGGCAACAACAACACGGGAGGAGAAGGGGCTGCTGAGTCCCTCGAACGGTTTGGAAGCATGGTGTGAAGGGGGTTCGCAAGCGAGAGCCGTTTCGACAGCTATAAGTAGCGGGGTGCACGATGAGTGGCAAGCATCGGACTCGTCGCGAGGGAGTGAAGATGCATCAATGGAGGATTCTTTTCCCTTCTTTCTTTCTTTGTATCCGGGAATGGGGCAATAGATATTATTTTACTTTGTGAAGCCCCATGTTGTAATTGCAATCAACCTGTAAACCACATTATGATACAATAACCCGCATAAAATCACCTTCATCTCGAACCCCCAACTCCTCACTCGTCCTTTGCCACCTTTGGACTCTTACACCTAGCATGCGGCTCAAATCACGCTGCACCGACTCCCCCCAAGGTTTTCCTTAACTGAACACTTCCACCCACTACAACCCTCTACTCGAGCATCGGCAAGTCTACAATTATCCTTTCACCCCCAACAAGTGTGGTAAAGAGGGGCAAAAAATTGCGCTCGAAAGCTAGGCCCTCAAAATCCACCTCCCTGGTCCATGCGGAGCCCGCACCTTCGGAAAGAACGAAGAATGGAGTACTGGTTCAAAAGAAGGATGCCGAAGAAGAGTTTCTCGAAAAATTAATCTTTGGCGAGGTGGAAGGTTTCGAAGATGGGTTGAGTGAAGTTGACGGTGGAGATTCTGGCGACAACGCCGAAGGAAGGATTGCACCTGTCGGAGATGGAGATGGAATAAAGATGAGGGAGCAAACTTACAGGCGCTTCAAGACGATCAATTATTCTTTGCCGGTGAGGGGCCGTCCGACACTGCTATAATTCCCTCCAAGAGTATTCGGGGTGCCAGCCATGACACTGCAGAACAGGAAGGAGAGGAAGATCTTCCAGAATGGCAAGACTCCGATGGCGAAACGCTCTCACCATCTCACTTGCTAATCGGGGGTATGGGTGGGACCAGAAAGAGGGGGAAACTATCGAGAAATGTTTCCGTTGAATAGGTGTATAGTATATAACTAACCCCTTCACGGGGGGGCTGGATATAAGCAGAGGCGGGGAACCTCTACAAAAAGCACAATCTGGGTGGGCAGGATTACACATGAGGTGGGAGGGTTAGCTGCGGCGGGGGGTTGTACTTTCTACTTTCTATTTTCGTTCAGAAGGATTAAGATTGTCACAGCGGGCTATACCATAGGTTCTGGTTTTGACCCGGGTTGTGATTGCTCAATATACAAAGCAGAGCGACAACGGAAGTACTATCCACACCCGGTGATGTTATTGTGCATCGTGTAGTAGCACTGAAGTTTGTTGGAAATTTGATAGTGCTGGACAGGATAAAACTGGCAGTCTATGCAACAGTAATGACTGCACGGTGGGTTTTACGCAGTGGATGTAGTTGGCTCTGATGATAGTGAGGGAACCTTGTATTGTTTGTGTAAGGCAATACAGAAAGAGGAATGAGAAGAGTTTCACTTGACTTGACTTGCTTGACTTGAGTGACGAGAGTGATGTTAAAAGCAAGGAAAGAAAGGAAGGAAAGGAGGGAAGGAAGGGAAAACAGTGAGGTGAAAACTTTTTCACCTCTTACGCGTCCTCACATGAGAGGTACGCACATCACCGTAGTTTTCAGCTACGGGTTCTTAACTGCCATTTTCAACAAATTTCTTTCCTTTGGTGCCGAGTGATACCCCATGATCGCTCCCAATTCCAACCCGACCGACTGACCTAATACGAATCCACCCCCAGAGCCTGTGATACTTCAGCCAACCAATACGCGCGTAGAGCCCATTTGCCATAATCCCAAGAGTACAAAGTGAAGGTCTTATTGTAGCTCTCCACACCACTTACCCTAGCTCTCAATGCACATTTGAAACCCAGATGAAGATCCTGGCCGGCAGAACGGAAGAACAGGTTCCCAAATGTATGACTCGAAGCCTGAACCACTGCACAGCGCGATCCCCGAATCACACCTAATTGACGTTGGCCCTTCGGTATTCCCCTTTTGTTTTATCAATGAATCCATCAGGCCATGACCTTAAACAAATCCGGGGCAGAATCTAGGCTACTGGGCGAGTATGTTGTGATAAATCGCTGTGGCGCTTACCTAATCTGAACACTAACCGAGGGTGGATGACGGGCCGCTTGGTTGAGTTCAGGACGGGTATTCCCAGTAATCGTGGTTGGCGCTGACATACTCTGGGCGCTAACCTAAAGTGGATAAAAAAAACAACTGGGTGAGTATATTAGACCACTATTACCAAAGAAGCTGCTAGTTTCATACTATATCAGATAAATGAACCCCTGCTCCTTTCTTTGGTAGAGGTACAACAACCGAAAGTTTGTGGGGGATAGTTCGGATCCAAAAGGGATAGAGAATGCATGAAAGAGGCTAGAAATTTAGGGTTAGGGGAAATTTGTGTACCCAAGGTACTTGTGGTGAGCAAAATAATCCGGTTGCCAAGAAGTAGTAGTGCTGCAAATTTCCTGTGTAGAGAGACTTCTTGGCAACCGGATTATTTGCTCACCACAAGTAACGGATGACCCACCACTCCTATCAACGCCACTCCCACTCCCACCACTCCTATCAACACCGCTCCCACTCCCACCGCTCCCACTCCCACCACTCTTGCCAACAGTTACCAATTTTCTGCCACCGGCACCACACAAGGGAAAAAGAAAAGGCTTCCGCTATGCCGAGTTTGGTTTCCCTTCGTCGGGGCCTGTGTGGGGGGTTTCATCCCAAGTTTGCAACGTTCAAACCCAAGCGCACCCCCAGCAAAACATGGAGCAGACTAGAGGCCGTTGGGGGGGGAAATGATGTGGGCGTTTTTGATGCAGTCGTTGTTGCTAGGAGACCCATCAGAACAATTGAGGGTCTCATACCCGACGCCAGAGAAAGCGTCACCCAAGCTGCCAAAGTCAAGAAACTTTTTGTTCGAAAGCAAAATAAAGAAACCCTTGTTGGCAACGCTAGGGGACTCGATCTGGCCAATATTGCTCATCATCTAGACGTCGAGCTTGGGGCACTCAAAAAGAAAATGGCAGAATTGAACATAGCGGACAAGAGTCAAGAAGCAAGTTTGGAATTCCTTACCAATTCTAGTGAAAGCTACCGACAAATTCGGTCTCGTTTTCTGGTTTCGTTTGGTAACGAGCACTTTGGACGTACGAAAGAGAAGAAAAAAACTATCGAGCAAGGAAATAAGGTGGCTCACTGGGGCGACATACTTTTCGACCGTACCCTTTATGACAAACCTAACGGTAGTACCGATACAGAAGCGTTCAAGGCCTTGTATGGTGTTTTGCCGAAAGACGTCGAACAGATAAGTGAGTGATCTACCCTACCTATAAAATCTCGTCCATAACGAACATGACTAGGCTAACTTGTCAACTAGAGCATCACGGGACAATTAATCTTTTGAATACCCACGCCGGCATTCTTAGCTCGAAGCGCAAAATAGCCACCCCGAAATTCTTTGACGTGTTTTCAAATTTTATCTCTCTGTTTGAAAAATCTAAGTTCGACGAGTCCTTTCACG
The DNA here is from genome assembly GCA_006112555.1 of Tuber indicum. Taxonomy (NCBI): domain Eukaryota; kingdom Fungi; phylum Ascomycota; class Pezizomycetes; order Pezizales; family Tuberaceae; genus Tuber; species Tuber indicum. The sequence continues at coordinate 127,659 of VBSK01000065.1, read as the reverse complement.
AACAAAAAACGGAGGTCACCCTTGCCTACGAGGAGTTTCTCGGCTTCGCCGAGAACGAAGTGAAATGAAGGAAGCCGAAAAAACGTTCGTCTAAAAAAGCCAACCCACCCGCAGCCACAGCACAAAGGCCTTAAGGGGCACCACAATTGGCGTGGTTCGTTTCTTGTGGGAAATAAGTGTTTGTTTCTTTCTACCTTCTTCCGCTTGCCGAACTTAAAAAAAGCCTTGCATCGTTCATAGAGTGGCTTCTTTTTTTTTAGTTTTCATAATATTATTTTTCTTGATTTGGCTTAGGCACCGCTTTCTAATCATGTCTTGCCTGGTCTCGCGCATTATCCAAAATGAACACACATGGGTTCTTGTTTCACTAGGGGCATTTGCTTGTCTGTCTTTCCCTTCTCTTTTTTTCTTTTCTTTACTTACTCTCTTTCTACCGGGCATGGAAGGGTTTTCCTAAAGGGCTGGTGCTACCCAATTTTCTCACTACTGAGGTATAGGGCGCTTTGGGGGAGGGAGCGTGTGCTGTATATAAAGCTCCAAGCACCCATAATAACAGTATGCTGAATTGTCATGAAATTTTTTCCCCTCGTGATTTTAGGACATTGGTTACGTTTGCCTAAGGCGCTCCACCCGCTGTGAGAAGGGCGCGGGAACTAGCGCGGTTGCGCTAGCGGTTCTTTAGCAACGCTTTGGACTCTTCTGGCTAGAGCAGCTACATGCTTAATAAATGCGGTGTTGAGAAGTTCTTCATCGTGGAGCTCTGCGATGACATACCCGTCGATACGGCCGTCCCGGCGGGATTTGAGTTTTTCTCATCCATGTTTCATAGTATCAAGATGTTTGTCAGAGATTGGTATCCAATCAAACGGAATGGCTGGAAGGATCTCAGTACCTTCGAAGAGTGGAATTCTTGGCAGGCGCAGGCCTTTCTGATTGAGAACCGACTCGTATGGGCGAGGTATTTGAAGGTTGAGCTTTTGACCCAGTACGGGAATGAGTTTTATTGTCCGGTTACCTTGTCGAGGGTACATGAGGCGACTATGATGGAAGAGTTGAAAAACCTAGGCGAGATCATCAGTGTTGGCGGGGCTGAGGAGTACACCATTGAGCAAGTGGCGCCTGAGGCCGTTGCAATGAATGTAAAGAAGGAGGTGCAAGCAGGGGTCACAGCTATGACCCTGGCGGTGGAGGAGGCGACGCCTAAGGAGGTGCACGCGGTCAATGAAGCTCTGGTTCGGGAGATCAGGATCCAAAGGTATCATGACGGATTGGCGAGTTCTGGGCCGGTATTGATGTTGGGAGTTGAGCCTTTGTTTCTGCGGACTTGTGAAGTCATGAATATGCCCTCTGCGACGCATCCCACTCCCACCTCCAGCATGACGGAGTCGTCCACTGTCATTTCCGCTGGGATAGTTTCTTCCTCCGTAGGAATAATTCGGGCCATCTGTCCTACGAGTACGATCTCGAATCCCACGGAAACAGCGCCAGCAAGGAACCAACATGACTCCCCCATGCCAGAGACAAAGAGAGGGAGATGGCATCTAATATGATACTACTTCTGCCAGCGTTAAAGCACCCGGCACAACCTTCCGAGGCCCGAACACCACCACACCCCTTTCCTTCCCCCCTTCCTCTCCTTCACCCTCCAGATCCCAAGTAACGCACGCTCATTCCCACCCCCACCCTCTCCCCGTGGTGTTAACAACCCAAGAAAGCGAAGCTGAAATTCATAGAATTATTCTCGAAAACACGACCCGTCCCAGCATCCTTACTAGCCTCTACAACAAGCTCAATTGCCAATGCCTTCCGGTACCCCACCCTATCGGTGATGGAAAAAGCCGACCCCCACTACCAGCATTAATAATCGATGGGTTTGAGCATTGGATGCTCATTCAGGTTCTACTAAACCAGATGAAGAATACCAACGCCTAACAGATTTCCTTCAAGCACCAAAGCGCGCTGTAATCGATTCAGCTACAAAACGACCCGCAACAACGACCTCAATCCCCAGCTCGGCATTCCCGGCTGCCCCAAAAGACTGAGTTGTCAAGCGTTACGCAGGGCATCTCGAAAGAGCCCTCGAATCCACCGCCGGTCGCGCCGAAGGGATACAGGAGGTCCCGGACATCGAAGGCCCCCGGAAAGAACTCGCATACTTTAGACCAAAGTCCACCGAGACCCAATCGGAAACCCGTAAAACACAAGCAGAGTTAGTAAGCGCGCTGAAAGAACTAGACTGGATAAAGACGAAGCTATCGGCACGTAATTCGAGGGATCTGCACGCAAACAGCTAGCGGAGGAGGACGGAGAGATAGAATCGCTGAAGAAGAGGGGGGCAGAGACGCAAGCTGGGCTGGACAGTTCAAGGAACGAAGTGAAGGAATTGAGGAGGTTGAATTCTGCTAGCAGCTGAAGTGTTTCTTCGGTTAGTTCTGCCGGGACACCACCTTACCCTACGGGCGGGGGAGCGGGCATCAGGCTGCCGTACCCTGTTAGCGCCACGCCGGTTTCCCCGCTTGGCCCTAGGACTCCGGCGCCGGGGCAGGTGCCACCTCCCACCGCAAATTGACTTAGCATTATCCCCGCCTACCCACGTAGGTCTCCCTTTCCTCCGCACACAGTCTAACAAAGGAAACACAAAGGCCCTCATACCACTCCCGCTGCCATATGCGCCATATTCCCCTTGTGCCGACAAAGGTAATAGAGGATCAAAGACTCCCGCTACCGTTCTTACTGCGCTCTTGTTATCCTACGGCTCCCGTACCGCTCCCACTACAGACCAATGTCCTGCCGCAGATGCCCTACACCAAAGCACAAACCGAAACGTACGCCGGAACATGCAAACGGCTGAGAATGAATAATGGAGATACAAGACGATCATATGGCAATAGACATGCAGCAGAGGAGGGTACCCACGGATAGCTGAAAGGACCGGTGGTGGATAGTGTAGAACAGGGCGAACAGAAAGGAGGTACGGGAAACAGTAAACGAACGGCAAACGGCGGATAGGTAGACCAGCAGACACCTGGATAAGCGGACGGGCAAGGACGGATCGCCCTGAATAAAGGTAGGGCCGGGAGTATGCCACGCAGAGTCCATGACCTTCAACACATCAGACGATACCAGGGCGAACAGCGGAACCGTGAACAATGGTCAATTGGCAGGTGGCATGGTGGTAGATGGGTGGGGGAGGTGGGCGATGGACTGTGGGCGTCTGCAGCTGACCGCGGGGGGATGGGCGGTGGGACGGCAGCGGGTGGTGAGACTGCGAGTGATGGGACCGCGAGTGGAACGGGTATCGGAACATGGGAGCTATGAAATGGCGGAATACTCAAGGAAGGGAAACGTAAGGAAAGCTCTGATTGCCAACTAACCAGCTAGCCGTAAGGGATCTAGACAGCAACAGCTAACGGGTAGCATGGCGGAAACAAAACAACGGAATAGCAAAACGAAGCGAAATGAAATAGCGATAGCTAAAAGCGTTGTGAAAGCACTTCACACTCCAGCTTGGCAACCTGCGGATACCCCACGACGCCCTCACAGAGGCTAACTAGCATATGTGGAAAGGTCAGGAGTATAGATAAACAACAGAATGCATCTCCCAATTGCTCCATCAATTACCACACAAATCCCCTGCCCTCCCCGACCATCCACACAGGCCTCCGTGCCCCCCATTCGTTCCAATTGCTAACAAAGACAGGGGACATGAATGCTGAGTTCCTCAAGGTGCTCGCCCACTACCCAGAGCTCTCCCGCCGCCATACCACCTCCGCTGCCGTTATCGCTCCTGCTGCCATACTGCACGGTACTACCTCTAAGGATGCAATACCCCCTACCGCATCACCTGACCCTTTGATCAATGTGAGCCAAGGTCAAACAGAAGGTAGGTCCGGCGGCCGGTCGGGAGGCAGTCATCATAAATCCTCACAATCAGGAGCCGACACCGCCCTGCACCAGAGGATGGCACCATGGAGACTGGGGGTTCATACCGGCCCGATACCCCTCCCCCAAGCCCTCTAACTGTGGCATCCGAGCAGCCCTGCATATGGGATGGGTTCCGCTCTCGCTGATATCGGGCGCCATTCTCTATAGTTCGCCATCTCCCTTCCTGCTCCCATTTCCTCCCATCTGTTCTGGGTTTGTGCCTCCCGTACTCGGTTTCCACATACCTGCTCTTGAGCTTCCCCCCTCGGGCTCTGTAGCAGTGTACAAAGGGGGACAGCGTTACGATCCCACAAAGGCCATGTTAGTTCCCATTAGAGCCCTTCTCCCCTTACTCCGCGTTTATTACAGTTCGTGTATTTCTGCGATCTAGGAGGGTGTTTCAATTTGGTTTATTTCAGGTGTCCTAAGGCCCTGGCAGCCTTTCTCCAGGTAGTGCACAGTGGAGTCCAGCTTCGTAATTCTGCCGAGCTATGTCATAGGCCAGAGTCGTGGTTAGCCCCTACCGGCACTACAGGGACCAAGCTAGATAGATATCCAACCTCCATCATCTCTACCTTAGACCTTGTTGGAGTATGATACTATATCTATATTTATTGCTACCTAGGCCCCTCGGGCTGGATGCGCTCGCCGTCCCCTACATGTCTGGACCCATTGCCTAGCCTCTCCCCTTCCTACGCGAATACTGGTTCGGCGCACACTAGTACGTAAATGCAGTATTATGTCTATCGGCTATTATACCATTGTGCGATCTCGAAGCCGTCCACCTATTTCCCCATCCACCCCCATACATACCGGGGGCTGTGGCCGGGCTCTGCGCATCGGTACGCCTATATTCAAACATACTCTTCGAACCCAGCATGAACTGGGTCGAGTGACAGCCCATGACACCGGGTGCCTATTCAGATATAGATCTCACCCTCCAGCAGCACCTCCTCCATTAGTTCAAGCCTATTCGACGGATAGCCGATGGGCCACACCCCCTCCACTGTGGGCCAGTCCAATGGTCTGATTTGGTAGCCTCACCTGCAGTCTCAAATAGTGAAAATACTTTGCAGGCTCAGGGAACCCATTTGTCTGATCATGGCAGGGGGTCAAACAGGCTCACCGCCCGTTCCCGGAAATGTCGATAGCGGTGGCGTGGTGGTGGGGCTATCCCCACCGACCCTTCGCACTGCAACGCTCTTCTTCATTAACCCCCGGTGGTACCATCCTTTCCGTTTGGCGTACACAATAGCCTACGGACACCACATGAGGTGGAAACAGGCGCCAGCTATATTCAGTACAGTATTCCTCTTGAGGTTCACCACCTCAGGCCTGTCACGAGTGTCCCTGTAGCTAAATTGCGAAAACCAGATAATGAGATCCAGCACAGCCAATGACTCAGGCTATCCCGCATTAAGAAAGAGCTAATCCTTCCCAAGCACCTCTGATCCAGAGTCTGGAGAATACAGGGCTGCCCGCGATGGTGAATTTCAAGAGAATATACGGTATACCCAGAAAAGGGGAATCAGACGAAGTGAACACTCTAGGGTTATCGTCACGCCCAACCCAGAAAGGACAGATAACAGTCACAACTGCAACCCAATTGTCCGACACAAATAGTTTGTTTCCCCCGCACCGCATCCGCGAACGTCCCGTCATCAAATGCTCTCTACGTAGCCCGATGGTCGGCAGATATGTCGACGCGGGTATTTTCCTTACATGACCGTGAGCCTGTTGTGCACTCCAGCAGCCGGGTGGGGTACCGGGTGTGGGTTTGTGTGGGCGCAGACTCTCTGCATTAACCCACGGTATTATGCGAATAGCCGTTTTGGATACCCACCCCTCACAGACTATTGGGCCGCCACCGGGCGCACAATGGTGAGAGATGGCATCCTGGAGGGTAATACGGTACTCATCCCAGCGGGGAGGTATTCGACAGAACGCGTCAGGGGTTTGTCTGAGCATCCAGATACGCACGTCCCTTTGCCTCTATTGCTTTACCGCAATCGTTCACCATTGATAGAAGCGGGGCTGTGGGGAGGACGTGCTATTGAGGACCACTACCGCTTTTCAGGTACAGGTAGTGGTCCTCAATAGTATGTCTTCCCTATGATACAACCCCATATATACCGCATAAACCCACTAAACCCACCATCTGGGGTCAGGTTTGGATCCCACCTGTCAGAGACATTTCGTTAACCTGCTCTACTAAACCTACTGCGGTTTAGACAGTGATTTCTGTTGAGATCCCCGATGGTGGATTTAGCGAGTTTATACGGTATATTAATGCCCTGTTCGGCCTTCATGGGTGCTCACACACACATAGATGCTGACGCTTTGCCATTCAGTCCGCAATGAATAGGCCGTGATGAACGGTTGTTTGGCAGGCAAAGGATGAAGCGGTGGTAACGAAATAGTTATTGCTGATCGCTGGACGTACCGGGGACCTGTACTGGAGCTCGAGGCCGTGGTTGCGACACAAGCCCCACACCTCGCCCCCGTGTATTGTGGTGGGGCCCACGCAGTTCGGCCCGGATCGCGCATTTAGGGGGTCTGTACCAAAAGGTATTTAGGAGAGCCTGCGGAACCACTGGTGACTGTGCTATTCGACTACTGTTGGGCTCCCTTCCGCAAATATAGATAAACTACATTGGTACATTATATACTCTTCCACTGACATATTGATATATGTTACATGCACCTGTACAGGAGCCGGGCCACCCGGCGTACTCGGCGTACGGCTCGCCCAAGACCGGCTAAGCGCCTTGCCAGTTCCCAGTGCGAATTCACCCACAGGTGTCCCGGTATGTGTCCATGTTTGTACATCTCGGGTCACCGCTGACGGGTGCAGACTATGAGCAAGTGGGATCCGGAATATATTCCAAGGACGGATGCGGATCAATTGATGGGCCCTTCACGGGCAACAATAGGAGTGGTGACCCCATTTCCTCAGGGTTTCCTACGGCCGTGGCAGGCCACGTTCCAGCTCTTGAGCCTCCAGCCGCACTTGGGAGAGGTCGGTCTATTCCTATATATTTGCACATCGGTGGTTAGTACTGACATGTAAAGGCTATGGCCTATATCACGGACAGGGAACCGATTATCCTTCCGAAGGTTACAAAGGGGCCATTGATGACTCCGCACTGTACTCATCGGATAGCGAGGACGACGGGATCAGCACTCCTATATTAGGACACATATGCAAGTGGCCAGGCCCTGGTATATCTCTACCTACACTTAGGCTGGAGGAGAGGGGAGGGGGGAGGAAGGGGAGGTAGGAGAGGGAGGGGATGAAGGAGCGGGAGGGGATGGGGGAGAGGGAGGGGATGGAGAGGGAGGAGCGGTCAAAGGGGTGGATAGAGGTTGCGGCCTCAGCCCATTACCGGTATACCCATGACCAGGCATGGCAGCAGTACTTGTCTCAAGGGGGGGGGGTATTTCGAATACCCCTCACTTAGGACAAATACCACTGCCTGCTACAGGTTCGGGCATGAAGGGTCTGAATGTAGGAACTAGGAATCCACTCTCAAAACGCTAAGCCTGTTATGGAGCAATATTATCATGGAGGGTCTTGGGCTGGATTGAGCCCTTTAAGTATTAAAAGGGTTGGGAGGTCTGATATCCCTACGTAGACATACGGTAGCTTACCGGTATCCTCAAATGCAAATGTCGGAATACCTGATTTGAGCACATACTAAAGCCTTGCATCTACAAGTATCATGTCGATTGTATTCATCGAGGACCTATCTACATGTTAGGGCCATGTTCTCTGTTGGTCTACCAATAAGGACTAAGAAGGCTGCATTAACTGGTGATATATAGAACCCCCCTGCTGATCCCATTTGAGTAACGGGCAACCTGAGTACAAGGAATAGGGCCCCAGTAGAATCGTGAACGCAACCGTAGATATTAGGATGCCCATTTATGTCATGAGGTTGATGAGGAGTGGCTCGACAGAACCTACTAGTCTGGGTAATGTCAGCCATATCAAGGATTACTGCCCTCCCCCCCAGCCATCCGTCCACCTTCTATCCTTCTATCCATCCAATTCACGTTCTCGCATAACTACCATGACATCGGCACAGACATCTCCACTATCAGGCGACTCCAAAGAGACCTTCATCACGCGAGATGAAGCCCTCCCACTGGCTGACCAGATCCGTAACACACGTGCCGATATCTATGAGCACCATACCACATTCGCCAATCTGCCAGCCCGTGTGGACATACTCATTGAGATGTTGCAAGGCCTTGTGCCCCGAATCACCAATCTGGAGGCCAGTACGGATACGTTGCAAGTTCTTGTGCCCCGAACCACCAATTTGGAGGCCAGTATGGATACGTACCATGAGCAACTAACATCACTGGCCAATATGAGCGAACACATTTTACATCATCTTGAGATGGGGCATACAACACCAGTATGTACTCTTGTGCAATCAATGCTAACAGTTATACTAACATAATACATCGTGGAAAACAGCAACCTTCACCTGCAAATCAGAATGGTTCAAACGGTGCCTAGCCTTCCCTCGCTCGTCATCTATCGCCTTCAGGTTTCTTGATTTCTACGGCCTGTCGGGCTTGGATGTTGTTTAGGGGCAGGTTTCATTGTTTGTCTATCCAGTTTCATATACTTTAACTTTTGCTCCTTTGATTACGCTTTCTTCCCCCTGAAGTCATACATGTACTCGCAATGTCTATTGTAGTGGCACTGCGGGCCACCTGTTGTATTGATAGCCGAAGGCTGTTGATAGGCAATACATTCATGTACTATTCTGCTAAACATTCAGGCCAACTAACCAATTGTTCCCCCCCAGCCTCTTTATATGGGAAGATTTCGTGGTGGTTGAGAGGTGCCACTCTACTCGTCCAAGCCAAGATACACCCCTTCATAATGCTCACAATGCATTATGTGACCCCATCTCATCACCCTTTAGGTGCCTCACCCTCTACGCTTTACTCCCTACAAGTACCACCATGACAGCTCCATTGGCTCAGCATACAGACCTACTTCAAATATTCGGTAATGTCCTTGCGCCCCCATACGGTATGAGATTTGTGAGAGGTGCAGTCTTGCACAGTCTCCGGTCGAAATATCGGGAAACGATGAATAGGCCTCTGGGGCTTTGGTTGGAGAGTTGAGGGTGCTCGAGCCAATTGAGAAACGGTGCCTCCGCCCGATCCTTCTGACCAGAGGCTGTAGGGTGTGCGACGCCATTACCGAATGGCGGTGCTCTCTTTGTCATATGGTCGGAGTATAGGATGTGCTATCGCTACTCATGTAAGAGTACAATTACTAGGTAAGCTGTTTTCGTACAGGAACGGGGATAGTCTTCCGAGGTATCGGAAGTCCCACGGAGAGTCCAGAGGCTCAATGGATTAGTGTGGAGGTTCGGAGATTGACAGTTATCTTTCATGATTAGACCCTCACGTCACCCAGCTTAAACCTTTTATAACCGCAGAGATAGATCATAGTTGCCATGTATATGGATTGTTTGTATGTAGTCTACAGTGGAGCCCGCATGATGTATGCGAATGAGAGCACCTGAAAGGGGTATACAGATATTCATATTACAGGATACCAGTTGGTCTGGTGCGACGCTGTAAACCTCACATCGCGGTTACTAACAATGGGCAATCCCATCTCGCCAACATTTAAACATACCACCATTGGTCCAGGATGCTAGTCTTAAACGTGATACCCTCAAGGTTCTTCACCTCAATCTGACAAGGATGGCCATAGTTGTTGGAAATTGAGCCGAACTGAGAGAGGCTCTACCTCGTTGGGTAATCTTGTAGTCATTATTGCAGGCCTGATACTACTGTGGTAGTTACGTTGTTCTTACTGATATGCCACTTGTTGCCGCTTATGCTTTCTGTCCACAAGTCATATTGTTAATACTGATGTAATTGGTTGTTGTTGATCGTGTGTGCAAGTCATAGCTGCATCGGTATTATGTGTCTTTTAGATAGGACACGTTATCCTCTTTTCAAGTACTTAAGCACGGGGATATTGCTCATAGTGGAGAGAGAATAGAGAGAATTGAATGGATAAGAAGAATTAAAACAACCTTTCTCCTATCTCAACAAATCCCTCGTTTGTGCATAACTGTCTCTACGTTATTCCATCCTGGAGTCTGACAACTCCCGCTGTACTTCCATATTCGAACAGGTTATGAGCCCGGAGCTCACAGCATACACGGAATATACGATCTCCTATGAGCAGTTATCCTTATCCAAAACTACCCTCTTTACCAGAAGGAATTCCCACCAACCGGTCGACCATGACAAGTCTCGGTTCCTCTACATTCCGATCGCGAATTAAAGAGGAAAAACCTGTTACTATCAAACTTGATAATATCAAGCAATTGATTGGTCAGGATAACTACATTGTATGGGAATCTACAATGAGATTAGTCTGGAAAGGAATGAAGACCTACGAGATTGTTGTAGAAGGACAACAGCCATCTGATGATGCCGATCAGGATGAGCTTACGGCATATACTGCGCTTTGCCACCAAGCATCCGCCGTATATATACAAGTCGTTTCCACTGAAATACTTGAAAAGTTAGTGGAGTTCGATCACCCGCACGAGATGTGGCAATATCTGCGCACCGAGTATTACCGAGATACTGCGTTTGCTTTGGTTACACAGATAACCAATCTCTCCTCGCTCTCAACCACATATGATCCTACCGAGCCAATGTCAGCTTTTATTGCGAAGTTTGAGACTGAGTGGCTACGACTGGGAAAGTTAGCAAAAGCCTCAAAAGATTCTTACCGGCAGACCTTTGCTAAGTTCTTAAGCGAAGACAAAGCAAAACGAGATTTCCTCCTCGGTTTTCTGGTTGCCCACCAGAAGAATATTGTGGATAATCTCTCTACAAAGGATGATCTTACCTTTGCGGAGGTAAAGCAGAGACTCCTAGACTTAGACCATGACCAAGTCCGAACCAGACCTCACCAGGCCCTTGTAACTACCGACCATCGAAAGTCCAAGAAGGCTTGGAAAACGCTACCCACGCGAGCATCAGCAGACAAGTCAAAAGATTGTACATGGTGTAACAAACACCACCCAGGACGCTCGAAAGGTCATACCTGGAATGAGTGTTTCAAATTGAAAGCTCATAATGAAAAGAAAGGAAACAGAAATGGACCTGGCGAGGAAGCCCACACTGTTTCAGACACCACTGGAAAGGTCAGCAATGCCTCGTTCTACTTTGACACTTGCGCCACGTCTCACATGTGCCCAAACGCAGCGCGGTTCGAATACCTCACGCTTTGTTCCGGACTTGTGAAGTCCAGCTCTACCGAAAAGATGGAAATTAAAGGAAAAGGAAGCGTGGTATTTAATTGTGTGTTGCGGGATGGGAGTGTGTCTACTTTCAGACTTACTGATGTACTTCTTGTTCCACAACTTGAACGGCCGTTAGTCTCGTGGCCTAAACTTCAAAATAAAGGTTATAGAATGTTTGGAGAAGGGCCAGTGATATCAGTGAAAGATGTGAACGAGTTGTGTTGGAGGCAATCTCCGATGGATCACTCCCCAAAATTCCCGAAGTCGAGGAATCCGCACTACTATCATTTGAATTCTGGCACAAGTCACTTGGGCACCTTGCTCCCTCCGCGATTGACCGGTCCCGCGATCTGTTCGAAGATTCGACTTTCATTCCAAAGTGTCCTGCAAATTTCCATTGCACAGCATGTTCGCTAGCCAAATCAACCCACAAGATTCCACCAGCCTCAAGGTCCCGTGCATCGCAAAGGCTGGAGCTTGTCCACTCTGACCTTTGTGGTCCTTTTCCTGTTCCATCATATGGCAACTCACTGTACTATATTTCGTTCATCTGTGATGCTACTCGCCATTGCTGGGTTCGGTTTCTTGCAAGGAAGTCTGAAGCTGCGCAAGTAATTACTGACTTCGTTACCGAAATAGAAAAACAAGAAGGAAGTCATGTGAGGAGATTTCGTACCGACAATGGAGGTGAATACGTCAATGAGAAACTCACCAAGTTTTTTACCTCCAAAGGTATCATACATGAGCTTACACCTCCATACTCTCCTGAATCCAATGGTGTAGCAGAAAGACTCAATTGGACGGTCGGAGAGGGTATCCGAGCAATGCTGCACACAGTCAATGATTGGAGATTGTGGGCGGAGGCAGTTGGAACCTTCATTTACGTTAAAAATCGTCAACGTCATAGGGTGTTGGAGAAGAAGACTCCATTTGAAGCCTTCTATGCAAAAAGACCTCCAATACATCACCTCCAGCCATTTGGTCGTGAATGTTATCTGCATATCCCCAAGGCAAAGCGTGGTGCGGGATCCAAGCTGCTCCCCAGAGCCCAAAGTGGTATATTTGTTGGTTATACCGCTGTGGACAAGCAGTATAGGATATTCCTTCCTACAGAGAAGAGGACTGTAGTTTCGTCAGATTACCATTTTCCACCAGAGCTATTACCCGCCCGTGAAGAAAGGGGAGCTAGTTCATCAGTAACACCACCAGTTAGTCTTGAGTATACCGCAAACCGTGATGGTTTTCCTACAGATACCATGTGGCTAGCATGGATGGACCGTAACCCAAAAACAGCAAATGAGTGGTATGATAAAGGACATCCGAAGGTTGTGGAGCTGTTTCGAAAGGAGAATGCCAGAGGAAAGAGAGATGGTTTCCTTGGGCCACCGTATTGGCTTGCTAATAGTGGAGGCATAACTGCACCATCTAAATCATCTAAGGTCACAGCAGAGTGTATAGCTCCAGTTTTGGAATCCGGAAGTCTTGGTGGGTCAGAACCTCCTGCGGAAGGCGCAAGGGATAATGATATCCCATTACCGGATATATATCAGGCCTCAAGGTCCTTGTCTGATTCTCAGTCTGGTAGAACAAAGGATCCCAGACCAGCGCCATCTCCGCCACATATATCAAATGCTCAGGATCATCGATCTTGCTTAGAAAAGCCGGCAAGTCAAATACCTCCGGTACCGCAATGCTCTCATGATAGAATATCCTTTGTGAGGCCAGAGGATATTATGGATACATCAGAGGACAGTTATCACCAATGGAGGAGTCTTCCTGCCATAGAGTCAGAGAGTGATGACAAAGTCCTTGCAACCCTTGAAAGTCCATTGCGCACAAGTGTATTGACGATTCCGGAACCCGAAACCTATAAGCAAGCGCAGCAGTCAGCATACTGGAGTGACTGGAAAAGAGCTATTGACGAGGAAATTGACTCATTGGAGGAAAACCAGGTGTGGGAGATTGTCCAACGACCACCGAACCGGCATGTTGTAGATGGAAGGTGGGTCTTTAGAGTTAAAGGCAATGCAGAGGGAGAACTAGAACGCTTTAAGGCTAGGTATGTAGCGAAAGGCTACTCGCAAGTTCGTGCGATCGATTACGAAGAAATATTTGCCCCTGTGGCTCGTTTCGACTCCCTAAGACTTTTGCTTGCTATCGCTGCTGGGAGAAGGTGGAAACCTAGGCAGTTAGATATAAAAACAGCATTCCTTTACGGTATTTTGAGAGAGGAGGTATACTTACAACTGCCAGAGGGACGGCAGATAGAGGGAAAGGTAGCACGATTGAAGCGTGCCATCTATGGACTCAAGCAGTCCCCACGAGAATGGTACCAACGTCTTGTCACGTTCCTTAGACCATACGACTTCGCCTCATCTGCTTTTGATCCCTGTGTTTTGATTAATCAATGTGGCAACCTTTTTATTGCCATATACGTTGATGATATCACCATCTTTGGGTCAGAAAACTCTCAGATGGAGTCTACTGTTGCTATTCTCAAATCTGAATTCAAAGTGAAAGATATGGGAACCGTGAGTTGGCTTCTTGGAATGCAAATTGAGTACTACCAAGAAAGCATTAAAATCTCGCAAACGGCCTTTATCAACAAAGTGCTAGAACGGTTCGACATGAAAGATTGCAATCAAGTCTCTACCCCTCTCGATCCAGGCCTAGCACTGCAGAGATCTACACCGGATGATACTGCTGTGTCTGCGACAGTATACCAACAGATTATTGGTTCACTAATGTACCTGGTTACAGGTACTCGACCAGACTTAGCGTATGCAATCACCTATCTTTCTCAGTACAACAATGATCCTCGCGAGAGCCACTTTCGAGCAGCGAAACGAGTACTGAGGTACTTACAGAAGACGAAGAACCAAAAGTTGTGCTACGAACTTGGCTCTGACCTGTATCTCGATGGCTATACCGATGCCTCATATGGGAACTGTGTCGATACAAGACGGAGCTTCTCTGGATATGCTTTCCGGTTGGGAAACGCTACAATCTCTTGGCGCTGCCGCAAACAGCAGTCTGTCGCTCATTCTACTTGTGAGGCAGAGTATATGGCTTTGGCAATGGCAACCAAGCAGTACATCTGGACTCGCAACGCTGTGAAAGAACTTTTGGGACATTTCATACCAGCTGCACTTTCCGCAGACAGCCATGCAGCAATCGACCTAGCTAGTAACCCTAAGCTAAACGATGCATCTAAACATATAGATATTGCATACCACTTCACCCGAGAACGATTAGAGGATGGATCACTCTCACTTCTTCACGTGCCATCATGTGAAAACCTAGCCGACATTTGCACCAAAGGATTGCCACGAGCACAGCACGAGCACTTATGTTCCAAGTTATTTGGTACAAAAGTGAGTAGGGGTGTTGGAAATTGAGCCGAACTGAGAGAGGCTCTACCTCGTTGGGTAATCTTGTAGTCATTATTGCAGGCCTGATACTACTGTGGTAGTTACGTTGTTCTTACTGATATGCCACTTGTTGCCGCTTATGCTTTCTGTCCACAAGTCATATTGTTAATACTGATGTAATTGGTTGTTGTTGATCGTGTGTGCAAGTCATAGCTGCATCGGTATTATGTGTCTTTTAGATAGGACACGTTATCCTCTTTTCAAGTACTTAAGCACGGGGATATTGCTCATAGTGGAGAGAGAATAGAGAGAATTGAATGGATAAGAAGAATTAAAACAACCTTTCTCCTATCTCAACAAATCCCTCGTTTGTGCATAACTGTCTCTACGTTATTCCATCCTGGAGTCTGACAACTCCCGCTGTACTTCCATATTCGAACAATAGTCATTCATGTGGGTGATAATGTACCAAATATATTGAGATAAAAGAGAGATCAGACAACCTAAACATGCAGAAGGAGATTTCCCTTCACGTACAGGCATATACCTGCAGTATCCTGCACAAGGCCGCAATGGAGATCGTAGCCACATTACTATCAAGAGCCATAGCCTGTGTCCTATAGCTATCTTCCATTCTAGGGGTATTCTAAAGCCTTGATACGGCTTACGCCTGCTACACGCCAACATTTCCGGATACCTTTGGAATGGGCATGCTGTATGCCCATTTGCCACACCTTGAAAGCGCAACTCAAAAACGCAGCAGAAAAACTAAAGAATATGGGAGGAAGAATGATGACTGAAAACGCTCTCTCTCCCACTAGCTAAGAACATACCGGGATACATATATCTCCCAAACACCGCAACCTCAAAGAAACTCAACGAACACTCTAGACAAACATCTCCGGCCATCCTCAGCAATCTGGAACCATCATCACAATCCATGATTCTCCACACACCCTAAGGCCTATGCCGCATGCACTGTGCCAGCTATCATATGCCGAACGTCATATGGTATGAAAGAAACACCAAGAAACCAAATACCCGATGCACAATGGTAACGAACATCAACCCAAAAACCTAACTCTACTTGAACACCACAAATCCATAACAACCTAACCGCATGCCCTATAGGCACTCCAACATCATGGCGTACACCATGAACATTATGAGGGTCCATATTCCTACCCCATCTGCTCGCTACATATGTCTCCCGTCAGCCTGTCGGCCCAGAATACTGCTTTCGATCCTCGCCACCCTAGCACTTTATATATTACTGCCGCCAACATACTTGTACAATGCGACCGGGTGGTGTATCTCAGGAACGCTAGGTTCAATAGAGCCGTGGACACACCTTATATCCAGCACAGTAGCTTGGGGCGTCATGAACCAACCAGCAGCGCCCCATGTGAAAGGGCAAGGGGCCACCCACTCCTTTCCCAACCGTCGGTCAGCCTCCAGAGCCCCTTCCCCGTGCCATAGTCCGGGTCGGAAAACGACCTCCCAGCGAATGCGCAATGGCCTACCTGGACCGCAGCATAGACCTCTGCATTCCTCCTTATGTGCAGGCCCCTCCGCCACTGGCTTCCACCCCTCTAAGACTCGCCATCCCAACGTCACAGTTCCATACCGAGGGCGGGATACACCAGTGTTAATGCAACCGCCTCGCCCTAACAGGGTTGCTGTAAACATTACTGCGGTGGTGTACCCGCCATGGGAATGTAGGGTACGAACGGCCCTCATCGCTTCCGCATTCATTTCTCTTTCCTGCGCATTTGGGATTGACCTATGTCCAAGGTGGATCCGTTATATTTGATATCTAGTAATGCTGAGAGCTATTGGTAATATGGGGTGGGGTCGAGGAATATCCGAAGGCCTACCCAGCTGGTGTTCTCAGCCGTCCAGGACCCCCGGACGAGACGGGACGGCAGGCTGTAGTCTGTACTCGTCCCCAGGACGGCCGTCATTAGGGAGGAGGACAGCCTCAGCTAGGGGACGGTGGGGGATGGCAGGGGGCGACGGGGGACGATCCAAATTGATATCCGATTGGCAAATCAATCCAACATGAAGCCACTGCTAGAGTACAAGCCGGTCTCTATAGCATTGTATTTCGACAAGAGGTTTACATATTACGAATAGGAATATCTGGCTGTTCAACCTAAATGCAAATACCTTATATATCAATCGTAGTTCTATTGACTTCCATATACATCCTAACTAGCGCTTTGTATTCAAATCGGGATCCTGCCCATCACTGTGTCCATCTCTAGATATATCGGGCTATGCTATCTAAGCCCACCTGAGTGGTGTCTCAATATATGCGTGTGCATGTATGGTCTACCCTAAGCCTCGCGGGAGGTACAGGCATTGGTCCAGAGCGGAGGGCTCCTGCTAATGCGGATATTGAAAACAAACGGGATACTTTATAATGCAACTGGTAGATATGCCGGTACAATTATTTCTTGTTTAGGTACGACAACTATCCATCTCCCCTAGAACATGTACTGGTATCAGATTATTAGCAGTAACCAGCATGGCTACTTCCGCCTTCACCGTGTTGGACGGGATTCATTTTGGCTGCTAACCATGTATTCACCACCCGGCTGGAACCACAGCAACCCTAGCCCTCATGCATACACATATGGCTGCTCAACATGACTGGGTGAACCTTTATATACATGACCGCATACCACTAGCTATTACCTTGTGTGTTACCTTTGGTTTTAGAATAATACTGACTATCAACAGGATGCCGATCGGATACCAAGACAGAACATCACTACAACGCCAAAGTGAACCACGGTTAAGACTAGAAAGCCCTTTTGGTACTGAGCCGACACAGGGAACCAGGCGACCAGCCGCAAGCGTGACCCAGCCAGCGCTGTATCGTAGCTATCCCGCGAGTGCCCAGGATGAGCTCAGGATCGCTATAGCTCGGTGCGGGCAGCCGGGAAGCCTAGCATCGCGGCGGACCCGAATGCCAGTCTCGCGCAAGCGGCGATGCCCGGACGGTACGTTTGAGGAGTGGCGACGGCTGGGTGGCTCAACATCGGGGGCGACCCTAACACCACCCGGGACCCCAAGGCCAGTCCCATGCAGGCGACGATGCCCCATGGCCCCGGTTACACTCTGTGGAGATGCTGGAATGGAATGCCGATGGCTGGCTGCAAGCGTAACCCAGCCGGTGCGGTATCCTAGCTATCCCGCGCGCGCCCAGGATGAGCTCAGGAACGTTATAGCCCGGTGCCGACGGCCGGGAAGCCCAACATCCCTGGTGACCCCAACACCGCTAGAGACACTGGCAGCAGGTGGGGATTCTGTAATGGAGACCCGGAGCGGAGGCTATGCGGTGGGGGATATAGGGTGGGTAGAGCAGTTGAATGTGATGGAGAGTTCAACATACGCTGAACGTATGAAGAATACGGTCCGGAGTACCCAGGGAAGATAGAAGGCAGCTCGAGTTTCCTTTACTCGTTGCCTTTACACATAATCCAGTTTATCACTTCCTCTGTTACCTGTTGGGTCGATCGGTCTTCCGTTCTATCTTTCTCTAGTATTTCCAAGCGAGATTACCTCTCCCGTTAGGCTATTCAAATACGACCATTGCCGTAGACCTTGTTGAAAACACTGTAGTCTTGACCAGACCGGGGTGGCGTGGAACAGGGATCGATTGCGAGCGATGGTTTGTAACCCGAGCCTTGAAGCCTTTCTTGTAGTGCACCATACAGGTACGGTAGACTTTCTAAAACCATATATACCCTACGTGCCGACGTAACGTGACACGTCGCCTGCGGGTAGCTGGGGTGCTAGTATCCGGGTAGCCAAGCACAACTAATGCTGGGCATGATGGAGCGCGGTGTGTATACCCGCAACCGCATAGTACTCATCACCTTGTGAGACATGTGTTTACCAGTGGGCAGCAAAGGCCTGCGGGCCCTTTGGACAGGAGCTTACTTTCAGGGTTTAATAGCAACCACGACGAACCCTCCCGTCATTACCAGCCAATGTGCTTCCTACGATCGCGTTTCATTGTCCTCCGTACGTGTATATGTCGTCGGCCGTTGAAAGCTGTGGCCCTGCCGGCAGGTTGATAGCAATGCCCAATCGTCCACACCATGCCTCATTATGGGGGTGAGGTTTGGGCAACTGGGTGGACCTTTATATATGACCGCTTACCACTATCTGTTGCTTTGTGTGTTGTCTTTGGCTTTGGGTTAACACAGACTATCAACAGGATGCCGACCGGATACCAAGACAGAACATTGCTACAACGCCATAGTGAACCACGGTTAAGGCTAGAAGGCCGTTTTCGTACTGAGCCGACACAGGGACCCAGATGGGTAACTGCAAGCATTACTGTAAAATAAACAGACTGATAAGAGCGGAGGAATTGTGTAAAGTGATAGATAGAGTGAGATTCAAGTTCTTAGGATATTCGCAGATTGTCCGGTTCACATAACTTTCTAACTACATGATCAGGTCCTTCTTAATAGGATCTGTTTCCCTCCAATATCAAGTCCGTGTGGGTGAAAATTTTCATCTCCAAGTAAGGGAGAGAAATATTTTCTCCCGCTAAAGAAAAGAGTTTTCACCAGTAAGGGGTGAAGAGTTTCAAAGAAACAAATGAAACAAATAGCTTGGAGATATCCCAATCTCCTAACTTCGCAATATTGAAACAAGCAAGGAGACTACCAAGTGTTTGAAGGAAAACTCAGGTGACGGGGACCAATAATCCAACAAACTCTTACAAACCAGCCAGTACTGTATCCCAGATATCTCGCGAGCGCCCATAGAGGGGCCGGGGATGCTATAGCTCGCCCAGCATCGCGGCAGGCCCCAATGCCAGTCTCGCGCAAGCGGCGATGCCCAGACGGTACGTATGGGGAGTGGCGACGGCTGGGTGGCCCAACATCAGTGGTGACCCCAGCACCACCCGGGACCCCAGCACCACCCGGGACCCCAACGCCAGCCACACGCAAGCGGCAGTGCCCCATGGCTCCGGATAGCCCACGTGGAGATGCTGGAATAGAGAGCCGATGGCTGGCTGCAAGCAATGCCCAGCAAGCGCTGTATCGTGGCTATCCCGTGAGCGCCCAGGACGAGCTCAGGAACGTTATAGCTCGGCGCCGGCGGCCAGCAGCAGGTGGGGGCTCTGTAATAGAGACCTGGAGCGGAGCCGATATGGTGGAGGATAGGGCGTTTGTATCGTTGTGGACATATATCTATGGGGATGGCCCCGTGGCATGGAATGGCGGTTGGGTTGGGACATGTGGCGGGGAATATGGGCTTCTTAACGAGGCGGGGGTCAGCGGCGGAGACCGGGTGACGTTGGAGACGGGACATTGGAATTGGGTGGAGGAGCCCGTAGCTATTGGTACAATGGATCTGGTGTATTCTCTGCATTAGGCTGGCACGCATAGGCCACTCGTATAGACCAAATATTACATGACCACTCTTATATTAATGTCGGACCTGGATCCCCAATACCTCGCGTCCCATCCAAGTACAGGAATAAAATTCCATCGCTCGCCTTCATCCAATATCACTCGCTCCGTTCATCAATCCTACCACATATACCCCTGTCCGCTTAGGACATTCCACAAAATGGCCATCAGTGTATACCACCCGTAGTGGCTATGGATCTGCTATCCCATCCCACGTACCACCGGGTGCATCTAGGAGGTTCCTAGGTTTATTAACGACTCCTGTTCCACATAGAGGTGTCCGATTAGCCCTAATAGGTCTCCAGCCCTCCACCTGGCTAGACAGGTATTAGTACATCGTCACCGAAGGGGGATAGGTGAAGGCGTGCCTGGATAGGGCGCATGGGATGGGGGAGGGTCTGGCAGTCTAGCCCTTAAAGCCTGGTTTCCCCGATAAAGGCGCCAGGCACTTGCCCAGAGGGTTTCTTCGAATGTAGGGCCTAATGTACATCTTGCCATTGTAGGTGGAGAGAGGATATAGGATGAAGGTCTAGTGGAATAGGGGATGATGCGTTCACTCGCTGAACCATATACTCGAGTACATGGTGTAAGGTCCGTGTGTAGGTTGTTGGTATTTCCCCCTGAGTAAGCTCTGTACATCCATTATCTCAGGAGGGGGGAAAGGGGCTGCTCCCCCTTTAGACGTCTCGTAGCACACGGCCCAATCATTTGAATAATAGGTATCTCCTGAACTGCCTTGCCCCACGAGCCAAGGAGTGTCGGGCGTTGGACAGACGCAACCTATGGGTGATGCGGCCCAGCCAGATCCCTGCGTGTGTTGCACCGGGGTCTACCCCAAGCGAGAACACGACCACACCGCCTAGGTGCATCTCACTCAGGTCGGAACGCTTGAGCATAGCGCGGGGCCTGACACCCCTGCTAGTGAGGGGATGTACTTTCCGCTAAGGGCACCTATCGATGTGTGTATCTATAAATAGCTGTTGCACCTCCTGCTGCCGATGGCACGGCAGAGCATGCTTCCATCGGCCAAGCCCACGTGATCCACATTTTATAATTATCCAGAGGCCCCTCTGCATTTGCTGAATGAAACCTATAGCCCATGTGTGGAGTACCAGATGATGATGTTGAGAGGCTGCTCGCAGAACATTCGGAGCAGCCTCGGGATGTTGATGAGGCCATGGGGATTGGTAAGAGAGCCGGGGATGAGATAAAGGTAAGACGGGTGGATCTGTGGAGAGTGAAGGGAGGGGGGCTGTGGAATTGGAAAGAGGGGAACGCTATTGAGCGACGCTTCCATTGAATAGCTGTATATGGCTCACTATCCCCTTCAAGGGGGGACTGGATATAGGCAGAGGCGAGGAACCTCTACGAAAGATATAATCTGGTGGGACAGGATTGCACATACAGTCGAATCCCAGAGGAAGTCAAGCGGCCTGCAGAAGACGGACTCTACACTTGGATTGAAACGAGGTATCCGGAGTTCGCATCCCGAAGGTATGCGATCTGGAGAATGGTGAGAGTCTGGAAATCATTAGCCCGAAGAAAGGTTCGCAGGAGAAACAAAGGTTTGCCCCTTTCGTGAATGGGTCCATTCTCTACTCATACTAAATGCAGCTCGCTTAGGACAGGCTAATGGTGATCAGCCACGTGGGGAGCCGTGCGCGACTAGTCACCAAGGTAATACCGCCTCAAGCAACCAGGCTTCCACTACTTCCAAAGCACCATAGGGGTCCTCGGCGAGGTCTAAAGGTATGTTTACGTCCCCGGGTGCCCTTCCACCTGGCAAAGGCTAATATGGCGTAGGGCATTTCAGACCATGGGAGTAGGGATATTGCGGGGGCTATCGCAGGTATCGGCGGTTGTGTTTAGGAGATAGCGAGGGGGTTTGAACAGAAGTGAGAGGGTTAGCTACAGCGGGGGGTCGTACTTTCTACCTTGTATGTCGTCCACAAGGTTGAGCATAGTCACAACCATTTATACCGGAGGTTCCGATTTGACCCGGGCTGCGTCCGCATGGAAGCACTATCCACATCCGGTGAGATTATTGCGCATCGTGTAGCAGCTTTCTTTGACGCCGAGTGATACCCTGTGATCGCTCACGATTCCCTCCAGACTGGCTGACCTATACGAATCCACCTCCCGAGCCCGTAATACATCAGCCCTCATCCAATATGCCAATAGAGACCCATTTACCATGACCCCAACGGTACGGCCCTCCACACCGCGTACCCTGGCTCTCAACGCACATTGAAACCTAGATGAAGATCCCAGCAGAACGGAAGACCAGGTCTCCATTCATGACCCAAAGCCTGAACCACTGCACAGCGCGATCCCGGAAACACTCCAAATCGATGTTGGCCCTTTGGTATTCCCCCTTTACCCTATCAATAAATCCTTCAGGCCATGTTGACCTTAAACTAATCCGGAGCACAGGGTAGGCTACTAAGCGAGTATGCTAAATTGCCGTGGCACTTACCTAATCTGAGAACTAACCGAGAGTGGGTGACAGGCCGCTGGGGAAGCGGTAATACAAGAAATAGTGATTGCGCTTACCTAATCAGGGCGCTAACCCAAAGTGGACAAAAGAGCGTTGGGTGTGAATATAGACCACAATATCCACCCGAAAAATGCCAAGGCGTCAACCAATCCCTGGTTTCTCAGGGTAAGGGGTATCACGCGATCATCGGTATGCAATCTTATACGCAGATCGTTGTAGAATAGTGGTCTATTATTCGGGCTGGCCCTTGATCTCGTATTGAGACGCCGCTTTCCCACAGTCCGGCCTTGCCATCCCTGAAAGGTCCTGGGGCTAAGAGGCTGTACTAAAAGTTGGACGGACCGCCCACTTTGGTTCACTAGTTTATATTCACAGAGCACTTCTTGATAAACGTTTCCTCATTCACCTCAAGAGCCTACATTGTCCCCAGATGACAAGCATGAGCCTCCCACCAACCAGAACAATGGGTATCAGCTAATTATAGAGTTCTGTGCCTCTTGCTATCAACAAAAAGTGCTAAGAACCTCCCTACCATAGAAACCAGAATCCGATAACATCAGACATCCCTTACTCGCAACTAAAGTCTCACTTCCTGGCCTCCTGAAACCTAAGAGTGGTAATTTCGTTGCTAGAATTCTCGACCAGCATGCGGACTGCGATTTCCACCGGCTTTGACTCGAAGAATACCCATGGAGATCTCGGGACTGTGGTAAATACATTGAGGGAAAGCAACTTTTCTGCCTGCTCATTGTTTCCACAAATCTCATAAAAGAGTCCACGATTGATACGGCCGTGTTGTAGGATATGGTTTCCAATCTGGAGGCCAACTTTTCTGGACTGTCCCCCCTTTTTCATCCCTGCATTTTGTAACACCTCATCCGCATCACTCAGAAATAATTTTTGAACTCCTACCAGAACTAGTTAGTCAGAGATGACTTGGCTTTGCTGCAAATACTGGATAGGAGAAAGACCAGGAAAGTCTAGTCCGGAATTGAGTTTGTTAGCGGCGCGGGCCAGAAGCCCAACACGACCACCAACAAGACCATAGATATCTCGGGCAACTGATTCATCGAGGGCTCTCTTTTTACAAAGAAACTCGATGGCCTCATCATGGTTTAAATCTCCGATCTCCATCACGGTATCCTGACGGGAGCTTGCTGAACGGCCTAGAGTATTTCAAAGTATATAATTAGCAACCCTGTCACGAAAAATAGAAGCTTGGAAGTCCAAATGAAACTTGCCTATCATTTGTATGGGCGCCTGCCCTTCACTAGTCACGAAGACTGTGGTAACAGCCTATCATACGCTGCATCCTTTGCAATATCTTGCGGATATTGAGGAGCTCAGGATTTTTGGGAACCAAACGATTGATGTTGTCGAGGACAAGAACGGGGGGACGGCCATTTTTCTCTTCGAAAATCTTAGTCTGGCGGTGGAATTCCTTAAAAACCTTAACCAGGATTGCCCTATTGTCTATTACATGTTAGCTGTTAGAAAATAAGACTCAGCATTAGTGACTCTGAAACAGTCAAATTCGTTGCCAGGCACGCTAAGTCATCTCTATGGTGCTGAGCCAATTGAACATTGTAAAGCCTGTATTGATGTCCAGGAATAGCTAGCTGCTATCCCATGGTAAAGAAGTGTGCATGTTGACGAACTCTATTGTTTCAGAGTGATGAAGAGAGAGAAAGTAGTAAAGTAAGAGACTTACCAACTGCCCCACTAGCATTAATTCCCCAATAAGATAACACCATATCGAGCCAGAAGCGGGTAGCCGGAGTCCAACGGAAGGCTTTTGCGAATTCCTGGGCAAATGCCTCATCGCTAACACTGTTGGGACTAATGTTCACGTAAAGAACACCATCCAATTGATGCCCGACCTGACGGACCAAGGTGGTTTTCCCAGTTCCATGCTTTCCGACAATCATGCTATAGTAAGCATAGCCACGTTCAGGCTTCAGGATAGACTCAACAGCCTGAGCGGCACCCTGGCGCTCAACAATGTCTTCCTTTGTCTTAAGATCTGGGACAGCTCCTATAGCTAGCGCACTCTGGAGACGTTTCTCCCTGACCTGATCACTGTACTGTGCATAAACAACATTGACGACAGAACCAGCAAAGATGGTGGCCAGACCGAGCCCCAAGTTTGTCTGTGGGAGATGGGCCTTGTGACGTTAGCTTAATAGAAGCATCATGATACTTGACTGTGGGCGTACCTTAATCTTTCTCGAGAGCTGTCTCTGTAACTCTAAAAGTTTCACAAAAATCCTCCGGATATGCTGTGAGGAGTGGGGAAGCTCCTGTGACCACAACGTAGAAAGTCCTGGTTGAGTTCCCTGCTTTTTATTCCCTGCGGCAGAAGACTGAAAGCGGGAGAACCGGTGACGAGATGCTGGAAACCGGTTAACAAGGAACCTGGAAGAAAAAGAGGTAGAGGGAGAGTAAAGGCGAGGAGTGGGACAAGGCGGGATTCGAGAAACCCTAGCAGCCATCATCACGATTGATGGTATTGTTGTTTGATAAAGTTTGTTGTATGGTCCTAGAAACGGGGAAGGTAAAAGAAGAGAAGCAGGTGGAGGATGGACAGTGGGAGGAAGAGGAAAGGACAACTGTCAACGAAATAGCAAACCAACCTACCCACACGCGAACCATGTCTTAGATAAGCACGGTGGAATTAGTGACTTTCAAACCCTCCCATGAGGCTCATACTGTAAAGTATTTAAAGCGGCCTTTTTCCAATTTTGTGGGAATTATGTATTTATTAGTAATGAGTGGAGGGAACAAAGGTTTTCCACCAAGAAGGTGGACGTAGGTGGTAATGATTTGGAATGTGATTACTAAGGTAGCTAGTTTCTAAGGAGGAGACGATCAACTTAACAACAAAAGTGGCAGAAAACTAGAAGTGGTTTACTTTATTTCTATTTCTATTGTGACTTCGTGAACTTTCTTCATCTCTGACTTCTTTGCGAATTGTGGATTCATATTTTCTTTATCTTGAATTCTTTGCTTTTAAAAGACCTTCTCCGACTACAGATTTACTTCCCCCGAAGTCCACTTTTCTCTACCTCTGACACCTCATATTTCTTCTGCGAGAGAAATTTCTCTGATCGCTTTCTTCATAGAGAAGTAACGAGGGTTTGTCTCATCAGTACTCGAGGAACTAGTCTAGAGGCTACGAGTTGAAGAGGGGATGGGTTGTTATCTGGCTAGACCTAATCACATAACCAATCATCCGAGAAAAATACCTCTCTTACATTACACAACAAATCACCATACTGCATCTTCTCTTCCTCCTCCCAACCTTCAGCATACGCGCAATCCACACCCACCCGCCAGATGAGCACCCCTACATCCACTCTTTCGTTCACTGTCACAGTTACCGCAGAAACTCACCAAGCCCGCACCTCCCTATCCCCCTTGCACACACGCTCCCTGATCTCGTCCTTACTCCTACCACCGCCATCCTTAACCATCCTTAACTAGCCTCGCGGAAGTGCAAAAGCCTGATGGGAGATTATCCCATGACGGTAAGGAATGTTTCACCCTGGTGCCGTCGTGGTATATCTCCCTTGCCTCCTCAATTTGTAGGTGAACACTAATGAGGACAGGTGGATATCGCAGGTCTGGTCTCAGCTCACGAATAGTTAAAGAATTCCTCAGTACAGAGAGTGGACTTCAAACTAACGATTTGTTGAAAAGCAGGATTATGAATAAAATAAATATAATTTAACGATTAGAGATTTCAACAAAACCAAATAGATCAAGATTGCGGATACCATCACTGGCCTTATCCAATATCACTCGCTCAGTTCATAAATCCTAAAATAAACATCGTTCAGCTCAGGGGCTGGCACAAACCAGCCACAGATGAGATAAAGGTAAGTGAGGAAAAACGGCAGAGAGAAAGGGGGATTTAGCGAGACCGGGAAGCAGGGGAACCTAATGAGAAAGGTTTTCATGGAGATGTCAGTTACAGATGGTTAATCAACACCCTCGTGAGGGGGATAGATACCGGCAGAAGCGAGTGATCTCTACAAAAAATATAGATTGGGCAAACGTGATCACAGATACAGATGGATCCCAGGCGAAATCAAGCAACCTGCGGAAGACGAACTCGTGGAATGGATTTTAGAGAGCCATCCAGAGTTTACGTCCCGAGTATATGTGAGCTGGGGAGTCGGGCGAGGCTGGAAATCATTAGTATGAAGGAAACGTTAGGGGAGAATAACAGAGCCCCGCTAAGAATGTGTTTGTTTCTGTCCAGCAGGGGCATCTCTGACCGAGAAGAGCTATGAATAGGGCATTTCAGACCATAGGCGTACTAACGATATGGGAGCTATCGTAAATATCGAAGCTGCCGTTTAGGGAATAGAGAGGGGGTCTTGGTGTTTCAAGGGGGGAGGGTTTGCCAGGACAAGTCGATGTTATTAGTTTTCTAGGTTTTTGTTTTCGTTACATTCTATAGCGGGCTATGCCGCTGGTTCAGATTTCAATCCGCATTGTGTTCGCACAATCTACAGGGCAGAGTGATACAGAAGCAGTTTGTTCATCTGATGAGACTATTGCACCCCCCAGAGTGTGAGTAACACTTCTCTTTAGATGCCGAGTAATATGCGGTGAGCACCTACCATTCCTGCCGGCCCGCCTGGCTGACTGACATAATTAATACTGATCCACCCCCTAACGGTTGTTGAACCAATCGACATCCCAATACAAAGCACAAACCACAGCGCTTGCACCCCACCTACCGCGGCGCTGAAGGAGCATTTAAACCCACGGGAACATCGCGGCATAATAGAAGACCGTCCCAATTTGTGATCCGAAGCCCGATCCATCATACAACGAGGTGCCGGCGTCACTCTTAAGTAATGCATGCAATTTACTACCTTCAAAGCTGTAAACTGTAATAATCGAATTGTTTGCCATGTTGTTAAGATTTCCCAATCTTGGAAGGGGGGGGGGGTGAAGCTTAGCCCTTCTGAAATAGGATTCCCCCTTCGGTTCTGTGGGTCGATTCCTACATCGGACAGAACATTGCACTAGCTCACGGTAGAAGGAATTGTTTTTGCACTTAACAACTTGGAGCACTTACTGAGAGTTGATCGACCTGTGGGATAAATGGTGGTGTAGCTTACCTAATGCGTGGGCTAACCTAAAGTGGACAAAAGAGTGTTGGGTGTGAATATAGACCACCATTCTTAGCCAACAACCACCCCCAAGCATTGCGCTCACAGTCGGTTGTGATCCCGGGAAGATGATAACAACAAAATGCTCTTAGTGGTATCATGACCCGTGAACTATCAATAGCTGCCATGGACAACATTTTTTAGAACTAAATAAATAATTTACAAAGTTTGGGAAGCCTCATATATACACCGGGGGCCTACGCTCCGGACGCGAAAATAGGATTACATTGTGCGCGCAAAACTGCGATTGCACCTCCCCCCCCTCCGTCGCCTCCTACTCCGTTTTGGGCATTTGCATCTCCCGCTGTTTCTTTCCCTTCCCCTCTCTATGCATTCGAACTATCTCTTCGTGCGTCACGCTGGCCTCCTTTTCTGTCATTGCCTTCTCTTGCAACCTACTTTCCTTCTCCTTGTGCTAGCTAACCATTTCGGCTTGCGTCTTACTAGCCTCCCGCTTCCCCTGAAGCCTTGAAACCTTCTTCGACTCTTTCGTTTCCTTCTTCCGAGCCCTCCGGAAGGTGGTTCTTATCCTTGATAATGGCCCTCACCCCATTACTATAAGGATCCATGGTGGCAATCAACTTCGACTTAAGCCTCTTATTACCATCGCAAATTTTTATGTTCGGCCTTCTGCTATATTTTGCCCCGGGTGCCTAGAGATCACTCTATCCACCCTTCCTCGCGTCTCTAAACTCCGGTTTTCCAAGGCTCTCAGGGACAACCCAGGGTTCGATGGAGCCTATCGGAGTGCACACATTGAGTATGACATTCCCGTCACGTTTGATGGGTGGGAGGATGATGCGCTGAAGTGTTAGAGTACAATTCTGGAGTTGTGACGCTGTATATGGGCTTTCAACTGGCGTGTTAGGTTCACCGTCGTCGGGGGTTATGCAAAGTCGTCTATTGTAGGACTGATGTTATTCTTCATGTTTGTGTGGTAGTCAACGCCACGATAGAAGGCAACGTATGAGTACTCGCAGTCCTCGTAGTTTTGAATGACACCTCCCTGAGTCTCTGCAGATAGCCGGGGCATTCATAACTCTGTAAGCAGCGGCAATAGTCTTTGGGTTTGGTGCCGTCCGCAGGGCCAGAGACAAACAAGGGCATTATTCGTGGCTCGTACAGGAGGCAATTATAGCACCGGGTCCCTATTCAATAGGTGGGTTGGCGGAGCCGTGGGCATTTGTGGTCGGGAGGGATTGGAAAGTTTCGCCAGTGTCGTTGATGTCGCCCTTTAGGATAGTGGAGCGGCGTAGGCAATGAGAAGCCCATCGCTCTAGGAGTGTTATGTGATGGCTGAATGGAGGTAATATGGGATTCGGCGGTGGGATTGGCGTGCTCCTCTTGATCATCAAAAGAGCGCCGCCGTTCTGATTTAGGTGCGACCTGAGTTGCTCAATGACTAGGCAGCGGAAAAGCGACCTCACTATCGAGAGGAGTCTGTTTAGCAATGATCAGATCGTAGAGCTTTCTCGGATGAGCCTTATTCTTCTCCGTCGGAGTACCTGGCGTGTAGTCTAAGTTTTCAAAATAGATATCGGGCACGTGGGGAATAAACGTAATATCGTTCAAGAGCTCCAAAACCACTCCAAGCGCGATGGGCCGGCAACGACAACAGTCCACAATGCATTGCTTTTCCTCGCCGCTTCCAGAGACTTCCCATTCAGCGATGCAAAAGTAAACTAATTTTATTGAACCCATCCGGGCCAGGTGGCGGCTTCACGGTTCTCCTCAACAGCTCATCCTTTCTTACCCCCTCTTCCTCTTCGATAACACGTGGCTAAGCAAGCATCCCACATAAGCACATTCTCAACATCCAGCTCCTCCCATCCCCGCCAAGCACCCAATCACCGCTCAACCGTTTCTCCAGCTCAGGTAATGAACTCAAGCACTGCAAATACGGCCTCGGCATCAACGCAGTGAGCAACACGTCGTCATTCATACCCGGCATTTGACCGTTAATCGGCAGATAGCAAACTGGTGCTTACTCCGCTTCCTTGCGTAGATGGGCGAGAATCGGAGATGCGGACCACCGAGAGTCCTATACGTTGAGTCCGCTAGATGCGAGGTGGCGACATCCACGATCACAGACTCTGTCTGGTCCCTTGCTGATGGCGAAAGTTGGGTACGAGGCGCCGCAAACCGACCGACGTAAGCGAGTGGGTGTGTCTGATAGAGACGCGGAAAACCATCAACACAGAGGTTCTCACCTCCTCTTCCTCCTTATTCTTCTACCCTTACCCCTTCAGGGTCCGCAATTCGCTGGGGAACCTGTGCATATAAGGCCTCGTCTACAGGCGTCTTTGGCGGTGGGAAACGGTGGAGCATCTCGTCCAGGAAACCTGGTCAGGCGGCCATAGTACCGGTCCTAGATTCTGTACTCGTCCGCCTCCAGCAGATCGGAGCGGAGTTGCCAACTGCTCAGGTATCTGTCGAACATATACCTCCATGGGTAGTTTGATCGTTATCG
Organism: Tuber indicum; assembly: GCA_006112555.1. Classification (NCBI taxonomy): domain Eukaryota; kingdom Fungi; phylum Ascomycota; class Pezizomycetes; order Pezizales; family Tuberaceae; genus Tuber; species Tuber indicum. The sequence continues at coordinate 97,466 of VBSK01000065.1, read as the reverse complement.
CGGGGAAGCTAACAGCAACGGAGAAGGGGCTACCGACTCCCTCAAAGGGTTTGGAAGCGTGGCGTGAAGGTGGCGGAATTGGGAGGGGGAATTCGAAAGCGAGAGCCGTTCCCGTATAATTTCAATTAATGAACTGTATGATAGATGTAGTTCTCCCAGTAGTTAGCCTTTGAAAATTTCGCCACCAATTGCATGATGATCCGGACAAGTGGATATTGAAGTGAGTGGGGCTCGGAGGTAAAACTACGTAAGGGGTGACCCGGAGGGGGCTTTGTTAACTGAAATAGTTTTCGAATTGCGAGTCTTCCTTTGATTGAAGCTATGCTGTCAAAATGCTCTTTAAGTCTCTCGAACATCTGTTCCCAAGGACCAATTGTTTTTCTGACCGCCCGGATTCCGAGGTTCCGCTGGTTTCCTTGCGGTGTGGTGCAACACAGGCAGGATTGGTTGGGTGACTCCAGAACAAAATAAGGGTGCTGGTCGTGAATTTTAATGTCTCAGACCGCCCAAGGGATCGCATTGAGTCATATTTGCTTAGTCGACAAAGAATAAAATAAAAACCTCTCTAGCAGTCCCACCCTAGAGGGGATGAACAGCTAAAGCCTCTCGCCCTCTACCAAAACTCTCCATGCCTTCCAACAGAAGAACAAGTTGGCCTCCAGTCCTTCCACATTGTTCACCAGGCTAACCCCATGGGCATGAATAAAGTCAGCACCAAGAATATTGAGGTCCACAAAATGCGAGCACAGGGGTGCCCGGAACACACAATGCTGCCGTCCCGCAATCCGGATATTCACTGCCGCATCCTCACGAATCGCTGGGATGCCAAAGAGGTCACTCGTCTAAGTTTTTCGTAGTTAGTTAGATCTATTATATTTTGATGCAGGAACCTTGAAACTTTACCTCAGCGGAGAGATATGTCTTGGGTGAGCCTGTGTCGATAAGAAATATAACCCAAAAAGCTTTGCCGGAGTAAGTAGCCACAACTGCCGGAAACATCATGCGTAGGTTTTTTCCGTAAATGAAGCAGTTGCCATCCTGAACTACAGTATTCGCTTCTTTCTCATTCGCAGGCAAATGGTAGGGGATGCCTGCAATATCAGCGATTTCATGTTTGAGCTGACTAACACCCAGTGATCCCAAGCGGCCTGTCCGTCCGGCTTTAGCTTCGGCCGGACTGGCCCAGGCTTTTTTACCGATAGCCTGGCCGGACTGCGGGAAACCGGCTTTTCAAAACCAAAGCCTCGCCCGCCCTGGGCATCTGGCGGCTTTGACCAGGGTTGCGCCAAGCAATTTGTGGAACCGAACCTCCTGGACTTACTCAAGTATTTTCGTTTAAAAAGTCACTCCCAAGTACTAGGTTATGATCTAAATTACCCATCTCTAAGCCATCAAAGTAGGATAAATTAATAGTAATTGGATGTATGGTTTTGCGGAAGGCAATCAAACATGCAATAGTTGAAGAGATATGAGTATCGTGGTGATTGACCAGCTGGTTCCATATAATTAGGAGTTCAAGCGAGATTCACGGTACCGGTATCGACCGGACTGCCGGCCCACAGTCCGGACCATGGTCTGGACTGGCCGCTTGGGATCACTGGATTGACTATTCCTGAAATAACGCATTTCCGATCGCGGTTACTAATCTCATGGTGGAATATATCTTTCTCAAGATTGGCATATCGAGTAACCAAACGCTGTATCCAACGCTCATCGCTCATTTGGATAGAGACTGACGAAGTTAGCAACTGGGCCACCTAGCAACTAAGGGAGATATAGCACATACCATCGCAATGAATATCGTATACCCCTGTTTTAAGAGGCACGTCTGTTCTCGATACAATGCGGCTCGACATCCTCTCTTGAACACGCAGAGGACCCACCCCGTCAACAACTAGTAAGATTCCGAGGATGTCAAGACAATTTGCATCAGTTATAAACCCATTCTGGAGTCTGGAAGAAGACCGCCAAGAGCCTTGCCAGGGTTGGTAGTTTCATAAAACGAGACATTCCGTTGTAGAGCGCGATTTGGTGACATCGTTGGTACTGATAATTGCTGTAAATGTGAGAGGTTGAATGACTTGAGAACTGGTGGAGTAACCTACCTGGCATCCAGGCTTTGCAACCAATGAAATTCGTTGACAATCACGTGTTTACAGAGGTGCGCCACATACCTTCAATGTTGGCAACAAAATTAGTCACACTTGGCGACAAATGCAGTGCGGAGATAGCCCCTAAGTACCGTAAAATCTCAAGAGATTTTACAGTATGGTATCTTTCACTAGCAATGGATGTTCGGCCAGCAGGGGTATACGGATAAGTATGGAATGGGTATGATGACTAAGTGATTTAGTATGATGCTGCCATTCTTCACACCCCCTGGCCCCTGCTAGTCCAAGATGACTCGCTAGTGAAATATTCTTGTACTGTACTCGTACTGTACAATACTTAGGGGCTATGCCTCCGTAAATTATGTCCTCCTCAAGGGCCCAGCCGATTGCCGCGCAGTAAAACTCTATCTCACACTGCATAGTGCAGATACCGGGATTTACGCAGAAGACAGTGATTATTTTTCTAGGTTAACCTAAATCAACTGCGAGAACCAGATCTCAGTGTGTCTTCTGTTTGGGTTGATGGTCCGTCCTTCTAGGGGACACACTCTGGTTGTGAGGTATGTGAATCTTCTGGTTGTCCTATATTGGCTTATATTACACTGTTTTCAAGATTGTTTTTGGTCTTTGTAGTCACCATTTTTCAGAGGAAATGTGGATCCTAGGTTGGAAAACGTGCTGAGTTGCAGCAGAGGGCTATTTTCTTCGGCCAGGGAGATAGGTGAAGCCATGCTTATACACGATTGCCAACCCATATGCAATCCTGTCCTCTTTGCTAAATGTTCGCAACGGGGCAGTCCGGCCGTCCTTGGCTAGGACGAGGACGGACGACATTTCGTCGTCCCGTCCGGTATTTTTGTCAATCTGCCCCACAGGTGAGAGTGAAGGACGAGGACGGACGACATTGTGTCGTCCCGTCCTTTCATTGCCGGAACTTGCCCGACAATTTAGAGCTAAGGACCGTTCCCCCTGCCGTCTCCCACAAAAATATCTCGCGCTCCTATGTTTAATTTTCTTTGCCGTATTAGAAACACAAAGATCGTAATAAGAGCTGTTAGGCTTATAATGTATATGGAAATCAATAGAACTACGATTGATATATAAGGTATTTTCATTTAAATTGAACAGCCAGATATTTTTATTTGAATGATTTTGCCAATCAGATATCAATTTGGATGGTCCCCGGTCGTCCCCTATCGTCACCTGCGGTCCCCCGCCGTCAGACAGTGGGGCTTGTCGTCCTCCCTAATGACGGCCGTCCTGGGAGCTTGAGGACGAGGACAGACTACAGTTTGCCGGGCCCGACGAGGGCCCCGGACGGCTGAGAACACTGGACAGCAACTGCCCCAGCTGTCCGACGGTGATAGGCCTGAAGATAACATTAAGTGGAAATAAAATGGAACCAGTGAAGTCACCCTTGGGGAGTGTTTTTATTAACCTAACCAGTTAATAAGCACTGCCAATGATCTTCCAGCTAGAGTTTTTAAATACAAAGCCGCAAAGTCCTGGGGAGGTTGAAATAGCTGCCCTAGGAAACTTCTCTCAACCTAACAGGTATATCGAACTCGGATCTCCTAGGGGCGTATAGAGCAGCTAGAATCTCCCCTACCGGATCTGACTCCAGCTGAATGTCGTCCTCGAAAATCGGTTCGCCAGCTCCTCGCATATTCGCAAGAACCGATTGGCGGAAATGCCTTCCGAGTTCGTCGAAGACATGGTGGGGATCATCCCGGGATCGACCCACAGGATCCAGAATCTTACCATCAAGCCCAAACCGGTCCAGGTCAAATACTACTACCCTGTAAATTATAATGTCCCCCGAGATCATACTAGTTGCGGATTCGAGGTAGGGGGAGTGGAAAGGTAACATAGTTGGTAGGAAAAAGTTTGCAACATGAACCTTCCTCTGCGTCAAAGGAACCGTATTCGGGTTGTTGGTGTATTGACCCCCTACAGAATAGCATTGAGGCCTGGAGAGTTCTGGGACCGGTTACAACAACATTCCGCGCACTATCAGTCAAGGAGATGTACGAATACAGGCAATATCATAGTGGTGCGGGGCCTGTTCTTGAAGTAGGTCTTGTGCCGACAGCATGGGGGATGGAGTGTCCTCGCCCTCATTGATGGCGTCTTATGGTGCAAGGAGCTGGCGGAGTGCTGGGGTAGGTTTGCTGGGAACGGCAACCAATCCGGAAAAGGAGGGTGCGAGTGTCAGATGTGATACGATGGAATTCTTATATTTTATGGCCGGAACGGAGGTAATATTGATTGAAGACTAGAGGGACAAGATAAAAAAGCAAGAGATAGAAGACGTGCGAAGACTGACTACTGAACAAAACAAGTGGGAAAAGATCCAGCTTTTATCCTTCAATACGTGTGAGATATGAAATGCAACTAGAAAACTTTTCCTCCACATGATACATGATAGTAGTAGCGTGGTAACAGAAGTACATCAGACGATATTAGTAAAACGCTAGTACAAAACATAAGAGAAAATTATAATAGTAAAACGACAATAAATCAATAGCTTAAGCCATACGTTTCAACAGGAATGAACATTGGCGGATCAGTGTAGATGCAATCGCAGCCGCGATAATGGTACCCTGAGAATGGTCAGTCGTATCTGCAAGCCCATCTTAGAGTTCCCCGGACTCCCTGGCGAGCATTTTACAAGCTACAATCTGCTACATCGTAATGTGCCAGTTAAGCCAGCTAAATTGAGGGAAGGGGGCAGGAGTGGAAACTAGATAGGTAAGATCAGAAGTAGATTCCTCATTTTGCACCTATCTCATCACATTGGGTCCTTTGGAATATACAAGTGCCATCGGGTATGTTTTCGCACACTCTACCTTGTGACCTCACCAATTTTTAACATTTTTTTGCTGGTAAGCCGCTTTGGTGTGTGCGAAGACTTCACCCACGGCACTTGTACCTTACCAGCGCAGGGATCATGGAAAGTGGTGAGAGTTAGGCATGCACAATGCACCAAATAATTTTCAACCAATCCGCCATAAACGTAGAAGCTTTTTCGAAGCGCATTAAAGTATTCTTCAGTGTTTCCCTGTCCTCCGAAGACTACATAAATGATGGCACTTTGTTGGGCGGGGGCAGGCGGGAGAGCGGACTGGTATGATTTAGGTTAGCTGGTTGGCGAGAAGTATAGTAGGATTTGATCACATCCGGTCTCTTGGGTGCAGTGACTAGAAATTGAATGGCGACAGTATGAGCTTCATTGCCCCAAGAAGACGGCCTTCAAATCCAGTCAGAAGCTTAAGTGAATGTCACCGACAACAAAAAACACCCCCCTTCATACCACTTTCCGTTTCAAAGCTGTACCCCCAGGTACTCCGCAATCTGGTTCTTACGTTCCCCCACGGTAGCGGCCGCGGGCAGCCCAGGGAGATGAAGAAGCATCGAAACAGCGTGACATTGGTTCCCTATCAACCGAAAGATATTAATAATGTTCAGAAGCACTAATGAGGAGAGCTTACCCGTCATCTGAAAAAGAGCACGGCGGGTGGCTGGGAGCTCGAGGTCCACTTGTATCCCAACTGGGTAGCGAAGGGGTGCGTGATTGGAGATGGTCGAATTATGCAACCTGACCAGTAAGAGTTGCTGCCTACTCGTAGTTGATATGTAAGTTATACTGCTTAGCCCAGCTGAGATCGGTGAAGATACTCATTATGTATATCCCCTAGTTGGCCCTGCGTATCCCCTAGCTGGGCCCGCACATCCCCCAATTGGGCCTGCATATCCCCCAATCGGGCCCGCATATCCCCTAATCGGGCCCGCATATCCCCTAATTGGGCCTGCATATCCCCTAATTGGGCCTGCATATTCCCCATTTGGCCCAGCACCTGGCTAAAAAGAGCGACGATTTGCAAGTGGTTTGCTTTCAACTGCTGTTGCAGTGCATCGACACCGACCAACGCAGGCACATTGGCAATCAAGCCGCCTGCGTCCTGGGTGCCTTGAAAGTGATTTTGAACGCCCTGTAGGTGATCGCCAATGGTGCGGGGGGGGGGTTGGGCCATATCCTTTAATGGTAGGTGTTCTGGCGTTGGTCAGAGAGTCAGTGGTGGTTAGTCAGGAGCTTCCACAATTTTTAAAATCCAGGAATGGATGAATACTGATAATTTCCTACCGTCTTATTGTGTTGTTCTGCTTTGCACAAGGGACGGTATTGCTGCTCTGTGTTTATTCTGTTGTGGGGTTGAAGAACCTTGGTGGAGCATCCACGCCTACCTACGATATCAAGAAATCTGAAAGAATTAGTTGTTGCCAAGCCTCAGAAAGCCACATGTCAGACCCGACTGCCGTTAGTGTGAGGCTCAAGATATTGAATAATTAAATTGTTGTGCCGAGCCAGCTACCGCATGGTGCTATGTAACGCTACGGCCCATTCCATGAATGGGTCCATTATCTACCCATACTAAAGTGTTGCCTCCTTGGGACAGAACATCGTCAATCCGCCGCCTAAGGAAGGTGGGGGGCCATGTGTGGCAGGTAGCCAAGGTCATATCGCTCAAACAAGCTAAGCCTCCATCACCCAAAAACGAGGTTGATCAACCATCAAAGGAAGGTGGAGATTCATGTGCGGCGGGCTGCAAGGGCGATATCCCCCAAGGGATCCAAGCCTCTATTACTAGTACTCCCGAGCCACCACAAGGAGTCTTGGCAAGGTCTAGAGGTATGTTTCCGTCCAGCGGAAGCCCTTCCAACGACATAGGTGATGGAGTAATCCCATCGTGGGATGGTATAAGTATTTGGTTGGGGCACAGCAGGTCGGATGCCCCCAGTGTTCCCAAGCGTCCAGTACGTCCGTCTTTCACCTAGGACGGGACGGATGCCCTGTGTGAAGCCTTTAGCAGGAGCGGACGCCAAGATGCAGTCCGTCCAGATCAATGCCCGGGGCGGACGACTGGGCCCTATGTGTCTTAGTTTATGTTTCATTTTTGAATGGCATGAGCATGCTGTCTGTATTATGGAGAAGCGAAACATTTTGATTTCTACTATCATGTATTAAATTTCGCTATAAATCAACTAACACTCCCAGTGATACTTGATCCTTGTTCTGAGCTCCCAGAACCCATCACACTTTCTTGACCTAAGTTAACCTTTGCGCCCTCTCCTCCAAATCTCGAAGCATGGTCTCCACTTCAACTAATGGCTCTTCAGAAATGAGGCCCGCCTTCCGCCAGGGATTCATGAGTTACGGCTTTGCCAATAGATGATGAGGGCAGCAATACATATGACGACAAAACTCTGATGGCAGTGGCTGGGCTTTGTTTGTGGCAGCTGCGCTCTACTGGTGACGCCCGTCCTTACCCAGGACGGTCGGGCCCTGCAGGTGACACCCCTCAATTCCAAAGATGGCCGGGCCCCACTGGAAGTTACTATTTCCTCAAAAAAAAGACTACAGGGACCGGCCGTCACCTACAGGACTGCGATCTTCATCAGAGGCGGACGCCGTGCCCGGCTGCCCTTACTCACCCTGCCCGGGACGGTTGGGAACACTGGATGCCCCAGGAAAGCTGTTTTAGTCAACATACAGTGGTGGGCTTGGCCACAACAACTTGTATTTAACAGTGCTGGGATCCTCCCTTTCTCTCTGAGTTTCTGTAGCATGTACATCGAATTGAACGATCTTCTCCACACACAGTTCCTTTAGAACCTGAAGTCGACGTGTGAACCACCAGTGTCTTTGTTCCACCGCCAAATTCTCCTGCGCACTATCAGTCTCTCTATTTGACTGTTGCTATCAATACCCCATTGGATATATTGCATTTTAGACTATCAGAGTAGTAATGATATAAGTGTTATTGATTGTTGGGAGTTTGATATAATTTATTATCCTTGTTTGCTAACCCGGTTTCAACGTTGGGAGGTGTTTAGGAAATGGCGAAGGGGTTTTAGGGCTTAGATTGCGGGACGGTTATATAGCGGATCAAGGACCGCTCGGTGAGTATATTAGACCACTGTACTACACCGGCTTGCTACTATCAAGCATTCCACCTAGGTTGTATTAAAACTCTTAGTTTAGTGTAGATTACTGGCCTTAGCTCTCGTGATGAATTGGCAGAGGTTCACAATACCATACAACATTGGCGCTTAGTTATAAAGCTTCATCCATCATCGCTACAACTTAGATCCTCATGTGTTGGATGGAGAATTTTTTTTGGCCGCTCACCATATGACGGCTCCACTCCTGACTACAGCAAGGGTTAGGGGAAATCATGTGAAAATACGCAGAACACCCTGTCTGCGTATATTCACATGATAAACCCTAACCTCCTAGATATGCAACTACGTCAATACCGCAGCATATGTTTGACTACGGGTTAGTCCTACTCATGAAACAACACCTGCGACAACACCTGCATCAAGTGTTTAAGAAGCTCCTGCATGTTTGGCCAAATTGATCAAACGGATCAAACACGACTTGCAACACAATCTTCGACATACCATCCTTATCGTGAGCAGACCGACATACCTATCCTCGGTCAGTCAGACCATACCCTCGGTCTAGAAGGTTTTCCTATTCCCAGCAGGAACGTGAGATAGGAGCTAGCAGGTTCGGCATACTCAGGGAATATGCGGAAAAGATTCCGGGGGTCCTGGAGAAGATAAAAGGAAGCCTGTTTTCATTTGTTCGTTTCCTATCTATTATCTATTCTGTCTTTATCTCTCCTCCGTTACCTGTATTCTTGACTGCTTTTAGCATTTAGTCTTTTCAGTCTTGATATTTCTTTTGCGAGAATACTTCTCCTTCCTGGGTAGTATCTTTATAATATTATTAAACAATCTACTCATTATACGAACCTATTGTCCATACCGCTCGCCGTAAACCTTGTTGTTGAAAAATATGTGTTAGGGTCATTTCTGAAATGGCGTATTTCATGCCATAGCGACTACCATGCAGGATAGAGATCCGTATGCAGGTTTGAGTGAGAAGATGGGAGGGAATTTAGTCGATATATGACTGAAAACAGATAACTAGTATTTGGGTGTATAGCTTTCAATGCCGAGGGGTAGACTAGTAGGGGGGTCAACGAACACGGGGGCTCAACTAACAATACGCTCTTCGGTGTATTTGCGAATAGTTACCGGTATTTTGTTTGGCCTGTTCGTTGAACGCCCCTGTCCGTTGACCCCCTTCCAGTTTTATGTTACAACCTTTTGGGTAGGTGAATCCATTGATTCTCCTCTTTAATCTCAAATTATCCAACCTTTTTAAGATTGTTTTTCATCTTTGTGGTAATCATTCCTGCGGTGATGAAAATGCTTATTTTATGTGAGGAAAAGTGCTAAGTAGCGGTGAAGGTCAGTTTCTTTTGCCATCAAGATCGCACAGTCATACCCCTCCAAGATAGCTAAACTATGAACAATCCTTTCCTTTCCCTTAACCGCATATACAGCAACAACCCCAGCCACCTGAAAATAGCTAGCCAAAAGATCAATATAAATCAAAACAGAGCGAGAAAAAATTTCCTTGAATGATATTTTTATTATTAGCCCATAATTATGGTTGATATTTCGCGTCTTGACACTTTTTTTCGCTTGTATAACATTTGTTGCAGTCCTGCTAGGCCTCTAGAAAATGTAATGATAGTACGGCTAGTGTTATTAAAATCGTCAGCTGCACAATATCTTGAGGGTCAAAAGGGTTGTCCTTAGGAAACCTCTCGCAACCTAACGGCTATCTCCAACTCAAATCTCTCTCGCGCATACGGGCCAGCAAGGATCTCACCCACCATATCAGTCCCCTGTGGGAAGTCGTGCTCAAAGATTTGTTCCCCTGCTCCCCTGACATTTGCGAGAACTGATTGGCGGAAATGCTATCTAAGAAGTTGATCGGACACACGGTGGGGATCCGCCGGGTTTCGGCAGACAGGATCAAGAGTTTTACCATCCTGGCCAAGAAGATCTATATCGAACACAACTACCTTGTAGCCGTCGTCCGGGTTAACGGAGATGAGATACCCATCGAAGAGTTGCCGGAGATCTGACCGGAGAAGAAATCCATTTTGAGGTGAGTCAATCTTTGTGGATTCGGTGGCATCGTCCTTGTCTGTGATCCATCGTCCATAATTATACTGATACCAAAGTCTTTCATGCTCGAGGGGGGAGAAATGGGCGGTCTCAAAAGCGGTCCAGCTGTAGGCATGGATAAGGGTTTCGGGAATCGAATTCCTGAAATAACACATTTCCGATCGCGATTACGGATATCATTACGGAAACTATCCTCTCTATCGGATATTTCATGAAAAATCAAGCGGGGTACCGAAGGTTCATCGATGACTTGGATAGGGGTTGACAAAATTAGCAATTGGGTCACTGAGTAAGTTGAGGGGATATAGCACATACCGTCGCAATGAATATCGTATACTCCCGTTTCAAGAGGAACATCTGTTCTGGATACGATGCGGCTCGATATCCCCTCTTAACACTGATTGGACTCCCATCAACGGCAAGTAAGATTTCGAGAATGTCAAGAAAGTTTGCCCCGGTTATAGATCCATTCTGGATAAGCCCTCCAAGAGCCGCATCAGGATTGGTAACATCGTGGAAAGAGACATTCCGTGAGGGAGAGCGATTTAGAGACACGATTGGTATTGGCGATTGTTGCAAATGTAACTGCGGGAATGACTTGAGAACAGGTGTAACTTAGGCAAGAAGTCGAGAAATCTGCGAGGCGTATATTGCTAAATACCTTTTAGGATAGAGGTACTCGGGTAGTGGGGATGGAGCTCCAAGAGGTACGCGTGTGTAATCTCGCAGGCTTGGTTGTTTGACAGATGTCAGGATGGCCCTTTATGATACAAGTAACCTCTACAACCCCTAACCCATGCATTGCCTTAGTTCTGTCGGCTCTGTGGAGATGGCCGAGTTATTGACACTGGATGTGTCGCTTCCTGTTGGGGATTCGGGACTCCTGTAATAACACATTTCTGGTCACGATGACGGATTCCAATGCGGAATCTTTCTTCTCTAGCGGCAGAATTATTGGGGATCAAGCGGTGTACCCAAGGCTCATCGCTGACTCCAATAGAGCCTAAAAATATTAGCAATTGGAGAGCTTACGAAAATGTAAAGTAGAGCACATACCTTGGCAGTAAATATCATATGCTCCAGTTCCAAAAAGCATATCCGCTTGGGATATGAGATTGCCCGATATCCTCTCGAACATGTATAGTACCCTCCGCTTCAAGGACAAGCATGATCCCGAGAACGCCAAGAAAATTTCCCTCAGTTATAGACCCATTCTGGGCAAGTCCCCCAAGAGCCACATCAAAATGGGTAGCATCATAAAATGAGACATTGCGTGGGAGAAAGCATTATATTGTAGATATCGCTAACATTGCTGGTTGTCGTAACCGTAATTGTGGGGGTGGCTTGAGAACGGTGTAGGCAAGAGGTTGGGAAATCTCCAAGGCGTATGTTGCTCGATACCCCTTGGGATAGATGTAGTGGGTGGTCAAATAAAGTTTTGTGGAGCTCGGGTGGACATTGGGGTGTGGTCTCGCAGGCTTGGTTGTTTGACTAAAGTTAGGGTGGCCCTGAATATACCGGTACTCGTACTCTGTCGTACCCTGTGGTGGCTGCTGGCACTTGGCACCCCTATTTTCCAATCAATGAAACTCACCGACGGTCACGTGCTAACACCTAATGCGAGACCATTTCTGAGCAGGGACGCGAAGGCCGCGATTTGAGTAACAAAATTTGGCAATATGTGTTGGACGAGAAATCTTTTTGGCTGCTCACCACAAACTCGCCAACCAACCCGAACCATAACAACCCTAACCCACTCGACATACATGCACTACTAGTCCGACACCACGCTGCATGTTTGACTACCTGTTTAGTCCTACACACTAAACAACACTTGCGATGATGCCTGCGACAACTCCCTTTCTAGGTGGTACTCCTATCATGTGGAGATCATGAATAGACATATCTTCCGTCGTACCCATATCCTCGGTCAGAACTCATCCTCGGTATGACCCCTTCACCCTCGGCAAAGACTGCAGACAGGCCCCCGGAGAAGTTGAATGTGATGGAAGACTCGGCATACGCTGGATGTATGCAGGGAAGGATCCGGAGGATCTAGAGAAGATAAAAGGCAGCTTGTTTTCCCTGTTTTAGTTGTTCTCGTTTATTATCCAGTTTATCTCTCTCTCCTCCGTTACCTATATTTTGGGTCAGTGAGTCTTTCGCTATTTCTTTTCTTTTGCAATAATATTTCTCCAATTAGGATATTCAAATACGATCGTTACGTTATATCATAATTTTTGCTATACTGTTCAAGCCGATATTGTCCAGACCGTTGCCGAAAGCCTTGTCGTTAAAAAATATGTACCAAGGGTAGGAGCCATTAACTAGAACAGACAAGGATATATTTAGCTGGTCAACCTCAAGTAGCGGCTCTATAACTCCTTGATTGGACAGTATATACTTGGCGATCAACAGAGGAATTTCGCAGTGGGTAAGTTGGTTAATTCTAGCTACCGGCAATAGTTTCGGCGTCAACGGTTTGACCTAGAAAGGGTTGTTGTAAATTTGGCCCTGTAACCCTGTTTGCTTCTACAGGGCAACCATTTTGTTAAGGTTGCTCTGGAATGGAAAGGTTAATGTCGTTCACCGTGGAGGTAATGATCAATCAAGAGGGTTTTAAGCAGCAGAGTGGTGCGGCTCGAGTGAAGACACTGAGTTTTTATTAGCGGTGAAGGAGTTCATGATTTCTTCCATTGAACATTTAGGAAGGGTATTAGGAGGAAAGCAATGAATAGGAAGAAAGACTGAGTCAAGGAAAGGACAAGGAAGGAAAAACAGAGAATGAGCGGAGAGAACCCGATTTTTAATTTCATTCCAAGCGCAAGTATAGCAACAACCCCCATCACCTAACAAAGGCTACCTTAAATATAAGTGTGAAGAAAGAAAGTAAAACAGTAAAACTGCCCCTCATTGAATTGTGTTTTTATTAGCCCATCTAGTTGGTATTCGCCTCCCATCTCTTTCATTTTCAAAATCTCCGTCGCAATTCTGTCGGGCCTCCGAAAAGGAAAAGAAAACTAAGGACCGCTCGGCTAGTGTTAAATCTCCGTGGTCGAAGAGGTTGCCTTTAGGAAACCTCACTCAACCTAGCACCCATCTCCAGTTCGAATCTCTCCCGCCCATAGGGGCCAGCATGAATCTCACCCACCATATCGGTCCCCGGTGGGAAGTCGTGCTCGAAGGCCGGTTCCCCTTCTCTCCTGGAACTCGCGAGGACTGATTGGCGATAATGCCATCTTAGAACCTGATCGGACACACGGAGATATTCGTGGTTTGTGCCCGGGTGGTTGTAGCGCTGGGTAGGCGGGGATCGAAAACCTTTGCCTACGTCCTTGATGTAGTCCTCTAGGATGGCGTAGCCGACATTGGCGATAGCCTTAAGGCCTGTTGGTGTGCCGTTTTCTACTATGAAGAGGACGCTACCCTGCGGATTTAAGTGCCACCGGAGTTGTTCAACAATTTGACAGTAGAAAAAACAGCTTCACTATTGGGAGGATTCGGCTTGTAGAAATGATCAGATATTGGTGTTTTCTCAGCTAAGCCTTGTTCGCCTCTGTAGGGGTGGTACCCAGCATGAAGTGTAGCTTTTTGAAATAGATATCAGGCACGGGAGGAATAAATTGAGTATTGTCTAACCGCTTCAAAGCCTTCCCCTAGGAGTGATACACGAGGCAATAACAACAGCCTCGCATTCGCTCCTCTCCCTTGCCACTGGCAGAGTCTTCTCACTCCAGTAAAGTAGAAGCTTCCCTGCAGTGTTCGCAAGCGGTCAGTCCGGCCAGGCTTGGCTCTGGGGCGGCCGACCTGGGCTTTTTTTTATGTGGCAGGCCGGGCCTGGCCGGACTGCAGATATCTGCAGGCTTTCGAGTGATAAGATGTGATAAAGATAAGATAAGCAGATGAAACGCCTAGACTTATGGATCACCAATGGGCAACCAAGGAGAAAACTTCGGCCACAATGGCACCCCCCACCACCCTCACTATTATAAAAACCAAAAAAGTAAATAAAAAAAGTAAACACACGGTAGAACACCAAGCAGAAATTAATATTCGATCTAAAGCTATTTCTTGGTGTCATGGGAACAGGGCGAGGTGGTTTGGATGGTTCTATTGCCGTTAATCGTAGGTGCATGGCTAATTTTGAGAGAAAAATAAATCGAGTGACCGGAGAAAACAGGAACCTAACCGATTACTGGTTATGAAAATTGTGTGGCTCAAGTGGTAATAGGTAAGTTAGTTGATATCTGCAGTCATCTTCGGATATCTGTAGGCATCTTCGGATATCTGTAGGCATCTTCAGATATCCGTAGACGTGAGCCACCCATTAACAAAATAATGACCAGTCATATGGGAAATACCGAAAGCCTACCGGCGCCGCCAGGCACCCATGAAGCCGGCAGGCTTTCCCAAAGCCTGGCCTGCAAAGCCCAGGTCAGTCTCAGTCTGGCCCGGCCTGGCCGGACTGAAAGCCTGCCGGCTATCTGCAGGCCGACCTGGCCGCTTGCGAACACTGAGTATGGCCGAAATCTCCTGTACTGAAGGCTAGTAAGGGTGAGCAGAAGAGGCCTCACCGGGCACAACCCTCAATGTCCATAACATGGTCGCCACCAGCTGTAAGTACTGATGTGGTGAATATTATTGTAGCACGGGATAAAGACAATATTTTTGACAAGGGCACTGGAAGCCCTGCTTTAATGGCAAGGAGTTGTTGCCACTTTTCTTCAAGTCCAATCTCACCCACGACCAATCCGCACCTGGTGGGGACAAGGCCGGACAAAACCAAACTATCGCGAAATTCGGAATCTCGTGCCGAGGCTTTAAAGCACCAGAGAGGAGAAAAGAGTAGTCGTTCCTTTATACATGCACAAGCCGAGATAGATGATATTACGGGCTAAGCTAATAAGTTCTCGGTTTATCGTTTAAGTAGTCTATCCAATGCCCCACTTTGAGCTTTATTGCTAGAGCTATGACAAATGCACCAAGCTCAAGCACTATACTTTGCTCGCGTAGGATCAAGACTACATCTGAGAAAATAGCAGTTACAGCTATTGGCTCCATTACGACAGCGGTTAGGAATTGGTATCAGTGTTCGCAACGGTCCGGGGCCCCACAAGGTAAGACATATTAGCGCTGGTAATTGCCGAGGACTGCGGGGGACCGCGGGGGACCGCGGGGGAAGACAGGGGACTGTGCTAGACGGCCGGTAATACTAGGGGACGGCAAGGGACTGCAGGGAACCGTGGATGACCTTAAGGGAACTCCCGCAGAGTCTGATATGAATCCAATCAGCTCTATTTTGGTACACCATTGAAGAATAGATCGAGATATTTCACGAAGAGTATTGGAGACAAGCAAGGGCAGGCGAGGGAATAAACTCGGATGTGAATCGGATGGAGAGCACATTGAAGGCATTAGAACTTTATTCTTTGGGTCTTCGTTCTTCCTCAGTTGTTTGAAGTTATTCTATTTCACTCTTTGTTCCTTCTATCATGCTATATGTTTTATGACCGAAAACACGCCTCCACGGCATTCCTCCTAGTATCTCAAAAGATAGGTCTCCTGTGTAACTGCTTGGATGAATACATAAAATACAAGCACAATATTTCTATGTTTGGTAGCACTGTTATATGAAAGTATTGGGCAGAGCAAACATTGCTGGGCTGGGCATAAAACATTTTCAACGGGGGACGGCGGGGCAACGGTCCTTGCCAGTGGTCCGTGGGGCAAGTTTTGGAAAAGACTGGACGGGACCACAGAATGCCGTCCACCGTCGTCCGCCCTTAGGACGGACGGACTACCCCGTTGCGAACACTGATTGGTATAAATCCCAGAGTGTGTCCGGGGAAGCCGGAGCAAATATGCCCACTCCAGGTGTGCAGAACCCGGCTTCCTCCTGCCAGGAAGATCGTGTCCATAAGTACTCTCAATGGGAACAAGGTTCCGCCGCCAGTGCGGCTATGGAGCGCTAATGAAGGGGGATCTAATGAATTGCTGGTTGTTGCTGCACCTGCCTGAGATCCGATAACTCCTTCCTCTGTTATAGACAAAGAGGGAGGGGGGCGGGAGTGAATGTTGTTGAGGTACAATATGATGTTTCTCCGAACATGGGCCGACAGCGGTTTCGAACCCAGTTCCACCTGGCACACCTGGGCGAGGAAGTTGACCAAATTCTTCGGGCATGTGCGCTTGTGTTAATCACCACAGAGTACCAATTTCCATCCCTCCAAGTTGTTCTGCCCCAGTTCCCGATGTCTGCAAGGAGGAGGGGGAACGATAAATTCTGGCTTACACATTTCAGCTGCGATAAGAACAAGGTTGATTAAAGTAAGTGAAAATGAAAGAAAGCATGCAACGGGGAAAGCAAAAGGATGTAGTTTCGATCATTGTAAGTATTGAGTAGTGGGAAGACAAAGAATAGACCGGATTTGACGACAGTAGTAAGTCGCCAGGGGAAGCTCACTTAGGGAATGAACAATAATGAAAAGAAAATGAAAAGAAAAAAGAAGTGCATGGTAAAGAATGGTAATCCACCCCCCCACTCTACCCCCCCACTCTACCCCACTTCCACTCCCACCAAAAACCTCCCCCCCCCAACTCCCTCCAACACCCCCCCTACTCCGCCCCCTTTTCAAAGCCTTATAGAGACTTCAGCTTGCAGATTCAATCCCACAAACCTGCAAGATCGGTTCGCCTTCTTTTTCTTAGTGCGAATGTCTCCTCATCATCAGCCCCAACAACAGCTTGCGAAAGCTTTTTAGCGCGACGAGTTGCCATTAGAAGCTCGGTGCGTGGAATCAACACTTCCACGCATTCTTGTAGATCTGCAAGATTGAACAGAATTTGATCTTTTGGATTTTGTCCTTCCGGGACATGGTCTCCAAACAGTTCGTCCAAATTGATTCCAAATTATTTGGGGCTGGAAACTGCAAGGTCAATTGGTGGAGGTAGAAGCAATTTAGTGCTAAACGTTTCTATAATATCATCTGCTGCTTCAGAAGCTTTGTAAACATAAAGGTTGGCTTCAAGGTTTCCCACCAAGGGTTTAGTGAGCTTTTATTCTTCACTTAGAGTGAATAATAGGTCGGCCAAGTCATTGGCATGAGTGGTGTCGTTTATGCTGCCGAGTAGAGCTTGTTCATCAGAAGTATTTTGCGTTGTAGTTTCGTCGTCGCGCACCACAACCAGTGATCCAAAGCGGCCAGTCCGCCCGGCTTTGGGTACGGCCGAACTGACCCACCACTTTTTAGGGGATGGCCTGACCGGACTATGGGAAAGCAGCTTTCCAGATGAAAAAGCCTTGCCTGGGCATTTGGCGGCTTTGCCTGGGCATCTGACGGCTTTATCTGGGCATCTAGCGGCTTTACCTGGGGATCCAGCGGCTTTGGCTAGGCATTTGACAGCTTTATCTAGGCATTTGATGGCATTGCCTGGGCATCTGGCGGCTTTACCTAGGCATTTGACGGCTTTGCCTGGGCATCTGGCAGCTTGGACCCCTACTGCCAAGCCCCACAGCTGGGCGGTTGCCTGGGTGCCTGCAGGTTTTGGCGGCCGGGCAAAATCCAAGCCGGACTGACCCAGGCTCTTCAAAATCTTGGCCGGACTGGCCGGACTGCCGACCTGGCCGCTTGGGATCACTGACCACAACTGGCGCCGGGGGAACATTTTCTTGGAAGGATAGTACTATCACCACACACGTTTGACCGATTGTTTGTAATAGCCACAGGCGAGCGTCCTGTACCAACTGTTCGTGGTCCTCTGCCCAACCGGCTTCGCACACAACTGTGGGAAATTTGGCTCGTGGCAAGCGGACATATGCATCTGGGAGCTTTTCCGATCGACCACTGGGATCGCCAGTGAATCCAGAAAAGGCTAGCAATTGTTAGTTATTATATAAATCACACTTTTGGGATTATTTTTGTAACTTACTAGTTCAAGTGATCCCAAGCGTCCAGTCCGCCCGGCAGCTGTTTCAGGCTGCAGGGCAGGGGCGTCCGTCCTTTGGAAAAGACTGCCGTCTAAGAAGGTGACACCAGGGCCCTGCCGTCTTCAATTTCTCAGTAACACTAAAATTGTTCATGCAGGACGCCCGTCAACGCCCATCACCTGCAGGGCCCGCCCGTCATCTAGAGGCGCACGGCGCATTCCGCAACCTGAGGCACCGGTAGTCCCCGCCCGTCCGTCCAGGGCTGTCTTCCGGACGGACGCCAAGATACCCGTCCGTCCCGGGCGTCCTTTCAGGTACTGCCGTCCGTCCAGCCCACCCCCGAAGACGGACTGACTGGATGCTTGGGTTCGCTGACTAGTTCCAGAAGCGACGATAGCCAGTGTTCTCGCTTGGGAAGAACCAAATCTTTGCGATAGGAAAACCGAAACATTTCTTGTTAAAAAAATGTTTGCAGTGAATTGTGGGTCGGGAGGAGCATGCATTTAATCGTAAAGTTTCCGGAAAGCAAATTATACTCGTAGCGTAACAAGTCACTTTCTGTGAGCTCAGAATGTTGGCACATCCAGTCATTGAGCTCACAACCCGAAATACTTCCTAATCGCAATCAACCTTCATTGTCACCTTGAATCTGTAACAATTTCTTTGGTTCCACATCTCTTAACGAAGAGGGTAATTTCATCGTTGCGAGTGACGGAGGCAGGGAGGGGACAGCCTCATTAGGGCCTGTTTGGAGGGAACAGAAGGCGGGTCGACCGTTCCGTTCACACGTATAATACATACAAGACATCCATTTCGAAAAGGAAGGACGACCATTTATGTATGGGGAACGGTCACAAACTCAACAGAACGGTTGTCGCCAAACAGGCCCTTATTGACCTTGGTTGAGGATAGGGTTGCTATGATGGAGGGCGTTTCGGGATTGGTGAGGAGGTCGATTTTGAGAGATTTGGTTGGAGAAAGAGGTTTTGCCGGAGATTGTTTTTTTCGGTGATCTCTCCGATTTGAACAGACCAACAGGCCAAGATGGGTAAGGACAGCAGGGCACGGCGTCTGCCTTCCATACAGAAGGCAGTCCTAGGGGTTGACGCCCGGGCCCTGCTGTCTTATTGCAAATGGGATCTTCCGACAGTCATCTACAGGGCCCGGCCATCATCTCCAGGTCCCGACCGTCATCTGCAGGGCCCGACCGTCACCGGCGGTCACCTGTAGGCATCTCGCCTATTCCCCATAGTCCTTCCCGGGCATCCTCCCATGCACCGCCGCCTGTCCCGTCCGGACCGAAAGACTGACGGACTGGACGGTTGGTAACACTGACATTGTCATTGCAAGAGGCTTGGATAGCCTGAAACCTGTCCTATAATGATATGGCTGGTTTGTTTAGTCACTACCACCATGTTTCTTCCTCCTTCCGAACTAGAGTAGCCGTTGATAAAGCTCAAGCTCATCTTGTAGGCTGTGAATAATTGTAAAACTGTGTCGGTAACTGCCAGTTATGGGGAGAAGAAGAAGAAGAAGAAGAAGAAGAAGGGTATTTGATAATAGGTGCGTCAAGTTGATGGATAATTGCGAGGAGGAGGAGGTAGTGGTGTGAAGAGCAGAAAGAGAAAGGAGGATAATATGGTAAGTAGGAAGTGACACGTACATCCCCTTACCACGCAGCAACATCAGGGCCACCTCAGCTCTGACTAATTGCAAAACCTGCGAAGACTACACTCTCCACAGAAAGCAGAAAGATCACCATGATCCCAGCGGTTTTGAGGTTCGCTAAAAAATGCAAAGAAAAAAAATCCTTTTCAGCATCTTATAATGCAATCGGATTGTTGTTACCTATAGACCGCTCTCAATAATGGAACCTTCTTTCTGCTCCATAATCATCAAACAACTTTGGCCATACGGAAATATAAATAACAGATACATTTTTGATAATTGAGAGGGTCATGCCAATAGGCTACCACGCATCACACACCATGAAGGGCTATATTGAGGGCATTAGAGGTGTGGGCCACTGAGTGTCCTATAGTTCGAGCCCGATATCTCTGAGGTGGTGGTATCCACGTTCAGAGACTCTGTCCAGTCCCCTATCGATGTGGCAAGTTGAATGTGAGATGTTGTTAACCGGACTACTTCCGTGAGTGCTGATGTCTAAAAGAGGCTAGGAGAGGCCACTAACAAGTCAGTCAGCATGCCACCCCTCCCACAAGCCGCTCTTAGGATAGATGGCTACAAGGCAACCTCGACAACTAGCATAGGTGGAAAATGGGGAGGATTTACAGGGGCCGAAATATCCTGCATTGGGTCTAGTGATAGCGAGCAGAAGTGTTGGATTACCTATAGGGCATGGGGTTTAGTGGATGTGGTTCGGGTATGTGATTAGGCGGATCAGAGGTTATCGGGCATGAGGTATGAGACCGTTTCTTTCTTTCGCATCCTATACCAATAGGCATAGGATATAGGGTTTTGGCTTTTGTCGTTTCTTTCACATTCTATGCTATTAGGCATAGGATAGTTCGCTTAGGGCAGAGGCTTGAGGGATCATAGTGGATCATGAGATATCAGGATGGTTCTAGATTGTTTGAGATCATGGTTCATTAGCTTGGTGTGTTTCTTTGGAGTTCGTTGAGTTTTGGGAGTTTGGGAGATATATCGCCGGCCCTGTCCTTAGCTAGGAGAGGGGGTTGTCAGTCAGAGTTTTTCCTCCTTTCACGTTCATCACCACTTTTGATCTATCGTGATTCCACCCTCACCACTTCGTTCTTTTGTGCTTTCTCCAGATTTCATTAAGAAGAAGTCCCTCAGAGGACAAGCCTTAATGTCCGTGACACCTTCGCCACTAGCTGTGGGTACTGATATGGTAGATATTACTGTAGCACGGGATAAAGACAATACTTTTGAAAGGGCACTACAACCCCTGCTTTAATGGCAATGAGTCGTTCCCACTTGTCTTCAAGTCCAATCTCACCCTCGACTAATCCACACCCGGTGGGGATACCGCCGGACAAAACCAAACTATCGTGAAATTCTGAATCTCCTGCCGAGGCGTCCCTTAGCTAGACCGTAGGAAAGAGTAGTCGTTCCTCAATACATTCACAAGACGAACTGGATGACCTTACCGCTTAAGCCGATAAGGTCTTAGTTTATCCTTTTACTCCAAACGGTAGTCTATCAAAGGCCCCACTGTGAGCTTTATTGCTAGAGTGATGACCAATGCATCGAGCTCAAGCACTAAACTTAGCTCCTGTGGGATCAACACCGCATCGGACAAAATCACGGTTGCAGCGATCGGCTTCCTGACTACAGCGGTTAACAAGTGGTATAAATCTTGACACAAGTCCGGAGAAGCCCCAGCAAATATGCCCATGTGGCATTGTATCAATCACAGCATACTATTAATATTTATCCCTCCAATTGCTCAGATCAAGTTCCCAATTTCTTCAAGGGTGATGTGGAAACATAAACTCAACCTGATACATTTCATTTACGGTAAGAAAAAGGTTGATTATAGCAACAAAAATGAGAGGAAGTACACAAGCGTAAAACTCAAAGGATGTAGTTTTGATTACTGTCAGTAATGAGTAGTCGAAAGACACAGAAAAGAGGATATTTGGCAATAGTAGTAAGTTAGAAGAAGAAGCTCAATTAAGGAATGAATAATAATGAAAAAGAAGAGAAAAAGAAAAAAGAAGTACATGGTAAAGAACAGTAATACCTCCCCGCACTCCCCCACCCCTTTTAAACAACAAGGTATACGACAGCGATTCCGGACTTGGATATGGTTGACTTTTTGGATTCAAATAGAATAACTAGGCAAAGATAGAGAGATAGAATTCAAGTATCCTAAACAAAGAAATATTCTCGCGATAACAATAGGGAATAAAAATACGGGAAAGACTGTAAAGACCCAAATACTCGTAAAGGAGGAAAGAGAGACAATTGATTCGGATAGTGAACGAAAACAACTTAACAAAGGGAAAACAAGCTGCCTTTTATCTTTCCTTGGATCATGCTGATCCACTTCCACACACTTCCAGCGTGTGCCGTGTTTTCCATCACGTTCACCTTTATTTCCGCCTATCTTGCTACTTCGGCCGAGGATAACACAATTCGGCCGAGGGTATTCGGTTATCCCATATGATAGGGGTGGGACCTGCATAAGGAGTCGTCGCAGGTATCGTCGCAGATATCGTCGCATGTGGTGTTTGATGTGTAGAGCTAACTGGTAGTCATACATAGAGGCGTTGGATATGTTTGATATGCCCAGAGGGTTAGGGTTGTGGGTCGTTGCCACAAGAAAAATATGCGGTGAGCAGCCAAGAAACATTTCCGTCCAACACTTCCACTCTGCGAACACGCATCACCTTCTACTGCACCAATCTTCTCGGAAACAGAAAACAAAAAACTGCAATGTGAGGTAAGAAACGAAACAAAAAAAAATTAGGAAACGATAATACTAAGAAAATTTTGCAAACAGGAAAAGCTTCTTCTCCCACTGCCCTGCAGTTTTGCCCAACCCTTTTTCTTCTTGTCCTTCTATCGTTTTTGCTTCTTCTCATGCTTTTTCGATTCCCATCTGCTTCCGGAATCTTTCTACCTTCTCCCGAGGTAGTGCTTTGGTCAACTGATCTGCTACCACATTGCCGGTTGGTAAGTACTCCAACTTTACCACTTCCTCTTCTACCCTTTCTCTTATGAAGTGTTGTTGAATACTAATATGCTTCGTACGATTGTGAAACTCAGGGTTCTTGGCCAATGCCATACAGCCCTGATTGTCGGCAAAAATTGTGATTGGCGATTGCGTCTGGCTCACTCCACTAATGTCTGAAATTTCGGTAAGGAATCGGTGTACCCAAATGGCTTCCTTGCATGCCTGGGTCAGTGCCATGTATTCCGCCTCCGTCGACGAAAGAGCAACTGTAGACTGTTGCTTGCTGGACCACGAAATCGCCGTGTAGTCTGAGTTTGGTCGGTTGTCAGTGATAGTGCAAAGGTAAGCACCCGTACTTCTTCTATTTTCCTTATCTCCCGCCCAATCAGCATCACTAAAAACTAAGGCAGTTGGTTTACTGCCACTCTCGAATGGACTGAAGTGAAGTCCGTGATTGCGAGTTTTGCTAACATATCGTAGGAGGCTTTTGCTGCACTCATATGCGTGGCGCTAGGGTTTGAACTGAATTTGCTGAGCCGTCCAACGGTAAAGGCAAGATCGGGGCGGGTACATAGCATAAGGTACATTATGCTTCCTAGGATACTTCGGTAAAGAGTTTCGTCTTCTAACAGCTCCGTTTTGTTTTGACTGATCAGTTGTGATCCAGGTTCGATTGGGGTCGAGACGGCATAGCTGTTTTGAAACTCAAATTGTTTGAGTATCATCTCGATATACTGGTCTTGGATTAGTATGATCTTCCCCTCTTCTGGTTTTCTCACAATCTTCATTCCTAGAAAGAAGTGTGCTAATCCTAAATCTTTCAGTGGAAATTGCCTTCCAAGTTCCTGCTTGGCCTCTATGATATCGTTCTGGTGACCAATCCAAAGAATGTCGTCAACCCAGATCAGAGTCCATATAGGATTGTTGCTTGATCCAAGACGGTAATATATGGCGTAATCCTCTGCTGATCTTTTGAAGTTACATTTGTCGATAAGGTACTGATCCCAAGTCTGGTTCCAAATTCGTCCAGATTGCTTTAGTCCGTATAAGCCACGAAAGAGTCGACAAACTGGCTTTCCCGAATATCGTTGCGGGTCGTCGATTTTTATTCCCTCCGGGATATCCATAAAAATCTCTTCATCGAGATGGCCTAAGAGGTATGCTGTTTTGATGTCTCCTTGGTGTATTTCATAGTTGTTGAAAGTGGCGATTGCGAGAAGGATTCGGAGTGAACTGAGTTTAACTACTGGGGCGTACGTCTCCAGGTAGTCGATACCATACTGTTGGGTAAATCCTTTCGCAACAAGTCTTGCTTTGTATCTAATCGTTTCTCCTTGGGCTCCTTTCTTTTCCCTAAATACCCACTTGCACTTTACTGTACTTCTCCCACTCGGGAGTTGCGTTATCATCCATGTGTTGTTTTCTTCCAACGATGTTAGTTCTTCATCTATAGCCTCCTTCCATTTTTCTCTATCTATCCCACTAATAGCCTCATCATAGGTTGTGGGTTCGCTATTGCTGGTGGCCGCGTATGCATGGTATTCAGATAAGTGGGTAGCTGTAGCTATCCTTGAGTAGGGCTCATCCCGAAATCTTGTCGAGGTAAACTTTCCAGCATTGGAACGTTGTGGTCGTCCTGCATATACCTCTTCCTGAGGTATCGGACTTGGATGTTGGACTCGGAGCTGTATACTCTCGTCCTCTGGTATATCGCTAGGAAACTCTCCTGGCGTATTCTGTCTTTGTGGGTTTCGGGGACCGATGGCTCGCTTTCAGCCTCATGCAGTTTTGGTATTGTTGCGGTGGATACTGGTTCCTTAGTAGGTGGTGTCAAAATCTCCTTGCTAACCTCTTCAAGTGTGGTTACTGGAATGTGGATCTCCGCTAGCGTATTAGGCAACTGCTGATCAGTATCACTGGGATCCACTTTAACCAAATCAAGGTCCCGGGTGACATGGACCTTTCTTTCAATCAATACCCTGTATTGATTCGTTCTCTCATAGCCGAGGAAGGTGCAAAAAATACTGTTCGGCTCCCACTTAGTTCTTAGCTCTTTTGGTACATGCTTGTACCCTTTTGCGCCAAACGGGATTAGGGAAGTTAGCTTAGGCACTTCCCCACTGAAGGCTTCTAATGGCGTCATTCCATTTTCTAAGACACTGGTGGGGCTCCGATTCTTCAGGTATACCACTGTGTTTACCGCTTCTCCCCACATCTCATCACCTAATCCAGCAGATGATAGCATCGCTTTTGCTCTTCCGATGATCTTTCGATTTGCTCGTTCGCTGACGCCGTTCTGTTCCGCAGTATAGGGTGCGGTATTCTCTCGTACGATTCCTGCAACTTGTAGTACCTTGGTGAATTCCTTGCTGGTAAATTCACCACCGCCATCGCTCCGGAATCTCTGTATTCTGCAGTTCAGGTAATTTTCTGCCTGGGCTCTGAACTCCTGAAATCTCTCAATCACTTCTGACTTTTTCTTAATAGTATACACCCTTGTGTATCGAGAAAAGTCATCAATAAACAAAACAAAATACTTCGAACCACCAAGCGAAGCCGTCGCCATTGGTCCGGCAACATCACTGTGGATTAACTCGAGAGGCTTCTTCGCACGATGTGTTGCTGGGTTCGAGTTGGGTTTTCTTGTTTGCTTTCCGATCAGACAGTGCGCGCATGTTGGGTTTTGCAGAGAGCCAACGATCTCTATATCTGTATGTTTCCGCACTAAGTCTTTGACATCATCAAAACCTAAGTGTCCAAGGCGATTATGCCACTCTATCAAAGTCCCTGATCTTTGATTGTGTGATACTCAATTTGCGGCAATGTCTTCTTCCTCTACTGAACTCCTCCAATGTTCAGCCTGTCGCAGGTAGGAATTCTTCTGGAGTTTGGCAATAGCAATCTCCTTCACATCCATCCGGATTTCGACCTGGTCCTTCTTTCGACCGCCAAAAATCACTGTCGCTCTTGCGTCTTGGATGCAACGTACTGAAACCAAGTTGTTCGGACCTAGTCCCGGAACAAACAGTACGTTCTGTAGGCGGATCGGTGTCCGCTCTCCCTTACTGTTCCAAACAGTAATCATGATCTCTCCAATACCCGTCGCCGTCATGGATCCTCCATTCGCGATACTGATACTAGCCGTATGGGTATTCCAATCGTGGAAAAGATCTCGCTGTGAGCTCATGTGATGTGTAGCTCCCGAATCCAGGATCCTGTCACGATTCTAGATCGGACATAGTAGATTTCATTAGTTAGCTAGTAAGTTTCATTTGTTACGAAATTGGTTTATGAGTTTCCTTTGTGACGTAGTTGTTTTATGTTATGATTTATGTTTTCACGCACTTGACCTATTCAGAGGTCATGTGATTTATGATGGGCTATGCAACGAGGCAGACTGCAAGGCAGACTCGTTGAGGTTTTATTTGTATATTTCACGCACGAGACTTATTTAGAAGTCACGGGGCTGCATAAGGAGGCTATGCAACGAGGCTGTGCGCAAGACAGACTCGTTAGGTTTATGTTATGTTTTATGTTATGTTTCACGCACATGATCTATTCAGAGGTCATGGGGCTGCGCAAGGGGGCTGCGCAAGGCAGACTGGCAAGGCAGACTGCCTTTGGTTTGATTTGTAAGCGGGTTGAGGGAAGGACTATATAAGGAGTCGTCAGGGGCGAGTTAGTTAGTTCTTCACGCAACCATCTAAGTTATTTTCCTACTTATTGTTTTAAGAACGAATTTACTTTATTCTATATACCTCACGATAGTTACACAAACTTAGTAGAAGAGAAATGCCTCTACGACTACTAAGTGTAACGAGAGAAAAGGTAATAGTGTGAACGCACACTATACGAGAACGACGAAGAAAAGTAATAGTGTGAACGCACACTATTAGTACGAAATATATAGTGTCATACGACACTATAAGAGAAGTATCGTTGCCTGTCGCGTGAACTGATATAGGAACAGGACCCCCTTAACAGATCCATTCATGTCTGATGGTCTCCTGATTTGTTGATGCCATCCAGGCACCAACTCGATGTCGCTTTGCCATATTCGCGGTACCTCTTCCTCCCTGTACCTTACGAGGGCAATCCTTTGCCCAATGGCCCCTTTCCTTACAGTATAGACAAGTATCTTTGTCTATCCCTTTCACCCACCATTTCTGACCACCGGTGGCGAATGCCTGATCCATCACAGGCACTGATGATCCTCCATCGGATCTCCTAAAGCTTCCAAAGCTTCCTGCTCCACGTCCGCGTCCTTTGCTCACTCTGCCTTGCCCATTCCTAGCAGAAAAGAACGCACCACTACTGGATGCAGAACCTCCTAGAGGTTTTCCCATATCTCCGATGAGCTGTTGATGTTCCAAAATAAGCCTATCGCATACATCATCATAGGAGATATCTTCGAATGTAGGGCTATTCGATATCGCGGTTCGGAAAGGATGGTATTGGAGTGGAAGGTTCGAAAGCAGATTATAGACCTTGTCTTTCCTGCTTTGCCACTCTCCAGCTCCACTCAACTGGTTGAAAATCTTCTCTAACTTTGCAATGTAGTCAACCATAGGTTCATCATTATATCGCACTTGGGACAGTTCACCACGCAAATACCAGATCCTCGCCTGGTCTTTTCCAGCATATCGGCTCTCTAACTTATTCCAAAGTTGATGGGGATTCCGCTCTGTTGCATATAACTCGCGGTGATTGCTGTCCAACAGCCGTCCCAATAGGCCCCTGGCCTTTGCATGATTTGCTATTACTTTGGTGTCTGTGGTATCACTCGTAGAACCTTCGGTCGATACCAGGTCCCAGTAGCCCTTCTCAGCGAGTATGTCGATAACGGCAAGTCGCCATTCCCGATATTCCGTTCCACGAGACAATGGTCGAATGCCCGTACCGGCCAGAAGTTTGAATTCTGCTGATGTCGACATCTCGTAGGGGGTGGTAGGAATAAACAGATATAATGATGTGGTTCGTCCGGATCGTCAAGCCGGGCTCATAACCTTTTCGACAACAAGGTATACGACAGCGATTCCGGACTT
Source organism: Tuber indicum (assembly GCA_006112555.1). Lineage (NCBI taxonomy): Eukaryota > Fungi > Ascomycota > Pezizomycetes > Pezizales > Tuberaceae > Tuber > Tuber indicum. The sequence continues at coordinate 69,668 of VBSK01000065.1, read as the reverse complement.
CGATATGGTTGACTTTTTGGTTTCAATAGAATAACTAGGCAAAGATAGAGAGATAGAATTCAAGTATCCTAAACGGAGAAATATTCTCGCGATAACAATAGGGAATAAAAATACGGGAAAGACTGAAAAGACCCAAATACTCGTAAAAGAGGAAAGAGAGACAATTGATTCGGATAGTGAACGAAAACAACTAACAAAGGGAAAACAAGCTGCCTTTTATCTTTCCTTGGATCATGCTGATCCACTTCCACACACTTCCAGCGTGTGCCGTGTTTTCCATCACGTTCACCTTTATTTCCGCCTATCTTGCTACTTCGGCCGAGGATAACACAATTCGGCCGAGGGTATTCGGTTATCCCATATGATAGGGGTGGGACCTGCATAAGGAGTCGTCGCAGGTATCGTCGCAGATATCGTCGCATGTGGTGTTTGATGTGTAGAGCTAACCGGTAGTCAAACATAGAGGCGTTGGATATGTTTGATATGCCAAGAGGGTTAGGGTTGTGGGTCGTTGCCACAAGAAAAATATGCGGTGAGCAGCCAAGAAACATTTCCGTCCAACAACCCCGCTCCCCCCTTCAAGCCTTCCAATGGGTCGCGGGTTCGTTGGGTTAGCCCGGGCCCTTCATTGGGCTGGGCTGGGTACGTTGGGTTGGGCTCCCCTTAGAGCAAGCCCGGGCTGGGTCGGGTTCTGAGGTGGCAAGCCCGGGTTACCCGGCGAACCCAGCGAATATTTTGTCTCTCATTTCTGATTTTTATGATCCTTTGAGTTATGATCACTACGGAAACTGGAATCTGAGTACACGGAATTTATGAAGATTGTAACCATGACTATTCGCGTTTACGTGAAAATTCCAAGCAGAACTGTGTTCCAATTCAGAGCTCACAGTGAAAAGCTAGGTGGAAACCTGATTTGCTATCGGGGATTCTGAGTATTTCAACGATGAGAAACCGAGCAGCTTCAACGAGAGCACACAAGGTCGGTTCTTTTTACCATCTACTCAACTGACCCTTTTGCGTTACTCCCCCTATATCGCTTTTCTCTTCACCCTCAAGCTTGTGTGTATACAAAACACGAAACAATGAGCTTTTGTTCTCATATGAGCAGTGCGGTTTCCAGCCCTCCATGTATTCTACGAGCACCTAGTCCACACTCAGAGTCTTTGCCATACGACTTGGAAGAAGCAGAAGTCCCCACCTCAGAACGCGTCGATGAAAGCGAGTTAAACCCAGATCTCTTATTTCTACCAAATCTGCTATAAGAAGGAAACGTAAAAATCCGCCGCCCTCATCCTAGGTATGGGGACCTCCAGAGTGGGTCAATGGAAAGTTGGTTATTTTTGATGATATGGAGTAAGTCTACAGCCCTGGAGTAATTTGCTTAGAGAGCTGTATCTAGAGACTTATTTGAAATGAAATAGGTACTGGCAATGCATACGTTGTGCCCAGAAGTACCAGAAGCAGTGTTCCCAACGGGCCAGGTAGGCCAGGCCGAAGGGAAGCCGGACCTGGCCTACGAGAATTCCGGAGGATCTAGCCTAGCAGGAGCCTATAGGCCTCGAAGCAACTGAGCCGGGCCCGGCCTGGCCTACCTATAGGCTGTATAGGCTTTGTACTACCTGCCTTTTGGAGCTCGCTTAGCCAGATGTTTTCTTCCCTTTTGTTTTTAACTCCTGTTCAACGTGACTTGAGTTCTCCCAAGCTTTCACCAGCATAGCGAATTCTCGGTATGAATTACTACGTGGTCCGGTAGTAGCACCCGTTCTAGATGATTTATTTCCAGTGGAAAGGACAAGTTAAAAACCCTAGCAAATTATAGCTAGCCATACACATTCTCGTGAGTGAACCAAATCTGAACCTCTTGCGGGTTCCCCGGGGGGAACACATACTTGTTCCTAAGGCCACAGTAACCATTTCCGTTACCTCCGAATCCCCGAACCGTTTTGCAAGGGAGGTTGTGACTTTTCGGATAAAAAATGCTTGCAGCGCGTTGTGGGTGGGAAGTGGCATGCATTTAATTATCAATCCATTAGAAAGAAAATTATATTCATATCGTAGGTCATCGCTCTCAATCAGCGTTGGGTCTCGTGACTTCCAGTATTCGAGTTCGTCTTCAGGAATACTTCCCAATTCCAATCTACCTTCGTTGTCGGGCTGGATCTGCAATAGCTCCTTGGGTCCAACATCTCTCAACCAGGAGGGCAATTCCATAGCCACCGTCGGTGGGGGTAGAGAGTGAATGGACTGGATATCGGACTTGGTTAAAAATTCGGTAGCTATAACGGAGTGCTTTTCGAGTCTGAATAGTGGGAGCTCCAGGTTGGCCGATGACGGTGGGGACGCAGCTTTTTTGTAGAAGTCGTTTTTTGGGCGATTCGGATGCCTTTCGCAGGTTCCGCTGTGGAGATTATGGTGGTGTGGGAGTTTTTGCTCGCCATCTTTTTTTAGGTGATCTCAGGGTTGCGTGTATGTTACTGCCATGCAAGGATCTCTGATAACCTGTAACCTGCCCGGAGCGGATAGGACCGCTCTTTATCGTCAAAACTAGAATGGCACCCCCCAAATCGCTGTAGTCATTAACGGGATGAAGGCTCATATTGGATGTTTGGAGGATAATGTCGCGACTGCCTGGGTAATGGACAAGGAAGCAGGAGATGCGTATTTGATAATAAGTTTGTGAACGAGAATTGGGAATAGGAGTAGAAAGTAAAGTTGTGGGTGGACAGGGAGGGGGGGGGTATGGTAAGGGTGGACAGCCACGTATACTCCGCAATTGGTCAAGTCGGTTCAGAAAACAAAACAAGGAGTTGGACTCCCCTCTGGCCCCTCACGCCGGTTGCCCAGAACAAGGCTGCTATCGGTTATCACTTGCCAGCTCCAAGTCCACAAACCACCGATGCAGTACACGGTTCCTCATACCGACAAGAATGTATCTCGATCCTTGTCAACTTCACCAATCGATGTACTCGTGACTAGCGCTCACAACTCTGTTCCCGAGGTCAAGAGGAGTGTGGAATTCATGGATATCCAAGATATCGGTAGCTGCGATCCGAGGACTTTAATGTCCTGATTAGCGACATCGGTGTTAGTCAGCTCAAACATGAAATCGCTGACGTTGCAGGCATCCCCTACCATTTGTCGGCGAATGAGAAAGAAGCGAATACGGTAGTTCAGGATAGCAACTGCTTCATTTACGGAAAAAACATACGCATGATGTTTCCGGCAGTTGTGGCTACTTACTCCGGCAAAGCTTTTTGGGTTATATTTTTTATCGACACAGGCTCACCCAAGACATATCTCTCCGCTGAGGTAAAGTTTCAAGGTTCCTGCATCAAAATATAATAGCATCTAACTAACTACGAAAAACTTAGACGAGTGACCTCCAAGCCTCGCAATGGGCCAGTCCGGGCCGTAAATTCTTAAGCCCGGCCCAAACCCGGCCCAAACAATGGAAGGCCCGACCCGAACCCGACCCGACCTAAACAAAGCCCGGGCCACCCGGGACACCCGAAATACTTGAGAGCAGGGATTAATCCAATTCTATTTAAAGATGTTAATTATTTTCAATTTAGAGACATTCTGGCTACGCTCTCGTACCATGAGCATGTGCATAATGTTGAGCACACAGCTGGCATTGCCAGTACCTAGATACAATCAGCATTTCCAAACACAGAGTACATACAAAGGGGTCAGCCTTTGTCCTACTTAATACCATCAATTTCCACTAATTGCCCAAGTGGCTTTTCCGGTTTACCCCATACCCATGAGAGCGATGCTGGCTCTTTTCGTTTTAGTAGGGGAACTGGTATAGGAACGAGAGAAGGGCTTAGTGATTGCAGAACTGGGTTCACGTTTCGATTATCGTTGATGAAGTGGATATCAAGAATGTCGCTTGACTCATGGCGTAGATTTTGAGAGAAGGTTCCGGGAGAGCTAGGATATGATGAAAGATAGGAGGGTTCACTGCTATCGTCTTCAATATCGGTCATGGTTGGGAACAGGATAGGCGGGGATAGTGGTGATACTATACATGCTATTCACAAGGCGCGAAGTAGCACATTCCCGAAGATAACCTCTCAAGAATTGAAGCTGGAGGATGGTGAAAAAGGGCGATTAAAAATAAGCGGCTCACAAAATTTCCTAACAGAAGACTAGCTTCAGGATGACAGAAGTCCTGGGGTTCACAGCACTTTTGTTTAAAGGCCGAAGGTATGAGTGATATTGTGTGACTGCATCAACATAGGGGACAATTCTTTCGAGCTTTTTTGGGCTACCCGGGCTTGCCACCTGGGCAGCCCGGCCCGGCCCAACCCAACCCGATCTGAGCCCGGGCTGACCCAAACAGCCCGGGCCCAATTGCGAGGCATGGTGACCTCTTTGGTATCCCGGCGATTCGTGAGGATGCGGCAGTGAATATCCGGATTGCGGGACAACAACATTGTGTGTTCCGGGCACCCCTGTGCTCGCATTTTGTGGACCTCAATATTCTTGGTGCTGACTTTATTCATGCCCATGGGGTTAGCCTGGTGAACAATGTGGAAGGACTGGAGGCCAAGTTGTTCTGTAGGAAGGCATGGAGAGTTTTGGTAGAGGGCGAGAGGCTTTAGCTGTTCGTCCCCTCTAGGGTGGGACTGCTAGTGAGGTTTTTATTTTATTCTTTGTCGACTAAGTAAATATGATTCAATGCGATCCCTTAGGCGGTCTGAGACATTAAAATTAGCGACCAGCACGCTTATTTTGTTCTGGAGTCACCCAACCAATCCTCCCTGTGTTGCACCACACCGCAAGCAAAGCAGCGGAACCTCGGAATCCGGGCGGTCAGAAAAACAATTGGTCCTTGAGAACAGATGTTCGAGAGACTTAAAGAGCATTTTGACAGCATAGCTTCAATCAAAGGAAGACTCACAATTCGAAAGCTATCTCAGTTAACAAAACCTCTTCCGGGTCACACCTTAGGTAGTTTTACCTCCGAGCCCCACTCACTCCAATATCCACTTGTCCAGACCATCATGCAATTGGTGGCGAAATTTTCAAAGGCTAACTACTGGGAGAACTACATCTATCATACAGTTCATTAATTGAAATTATATGGGAACGGCGCTCGCTTTCGAATTCCCCCTCCCAATTCCGCCACCTTCACGCCACGCTTCCAAACTCTTCGAGGGAGTCGGTAGCCCCTTCTCCGTTGCTGTTAGCTTCCCCGCGATAACGATCAAACCGCCCATGGAGGAATATGTTCGACAGATACCTGAGCAGCTGGCAACTCCCTCCCCTCCGATCTGCTGGAGGGGGACGAGTACAGAATCTAGGACAGGTACTATGGCCGTCTGACCAGGTTGCCCGGACGAGATGCTCCACCGTTTCCCACCGCCAAAGGCGCCTGTGGACGAGGCCTTATATGCACAGGTTCTCCAGGGAATGGCGGACCCTGAAGGTGTAAGGGTAGAAGAATAAGGAGGAAGAGGAGGTGGGAACCTCCGTGCTGATGGTTTTCCGCGTCTCTATCAGAAACACCCACTCGCTTACGTCGGTCGGTTTGCGGCGCCTCATATCAAACTTTCGCCATCAGCAAGGGACCAGAAAGGGTCTGTGATCGCGGATGTCGCCACCTCGCATCTAGCGGGCTCAGCGCATAAGAATCTCGGCGGTCCGCATCTCCGATTCTCGCCCATCTACGCAAGGAAGCGGAGTAAGCACCAGTTTGCTATCTGCCGATTAACGGTCAAATGCCGGGTATGGATGACGACGTGTTGCTCACTGCGGTGACGCCGAGGCCGTATTTGCAGTGCTTGAGTTCATTACCTGAGCTGGGGAAACGGTTGGGCGGTGATTGGGTGCTTGGCGGGGATGGGAGGAGCTGGATGTTGAGAATGTGCTTATGTGGGATGCTTGCTTAGCCACGTGTTATCGAAGAGGAAGAGGGGATAAGGAAGGATGAGCTGTTGAGGAGAATCGGGAAGCCGCCACCTGGCCCGGATGGGTTCAATAAAATTTGTTTACTTTTGCATCGCCGAATGGGAAGTCTCTGGCAGCGGCGGCGGAAAGCAGTGCATTGTGGACTGTCGTCGTTGCCGGCCCATCGCGCTTGGAGTGGTTTCGGAACTCTTGAACGATATTACGTTTATTCCCCACTTGTCCGATATCTATTTTGAAGACTTAGACTACACGCCAGGTACTCCGACGGAGAAGAATAAGGCTCATCCGAGAAAGCTCTACGATCTGATCATTGCTAAACAGACTCCTCTCGATAGTGAGGTCGCTTTTCCGCTGCCTAGTCATTGAGCAACTCAGGTCGCACCTAAATCAGAACGGCGGCGCTCTTTTGATGATCAAGAGGAGCACGCCAATGGGCTTCTCATAGCCTACGCCGCTCCACTATCCTAAAGGGCGACATCAACGACACTGGCGAAACTTTCCAATCCCTCCCGACACGAATGCCCAAGGCTCCGCCAACCCACCTATTGAATAGGGACCCGGTGCTATATTGCCTCCTGTACGAGCCACGAATGATGCCCTTGTTTGTCTCCGGCCCCGCGGACGGCACCCAACCCAAAGACTATTGCCGCTGCTTACAGCGTTATGAACGCCCCGGCTATCTTCAGAGACTCAGGGAAGTGTCATTCAAAAACTACGAGGACTGCGAGTACTCATAGGTTGCCTTCTATCGTGGCATTGACTACCACACAAACGTGAAGAACAACATCAGTCCTACAACAGACGACTTTTGCATAACCCCCGACGGCGGTGAACCTAACACGCGAATTGAAAGCCCATATACAGTGTCACAACTCCAGAATTATACTCTAACACTTCAGCGCATCATCATCCCACCCATCAAACGTGACGGGAATGTCATACTCGATGTGTGCACTCCGATAGGCTCCATCGAACCCTGGGTTATCCCTAGGAGGCTTGGAAAACCGGAGTTTAGAGACGCGAGGAAGGGTGGATAGAGTGATCTCTAGGCACCTGGGACAAAATATCGCAGAAGGCCGAACATAAAAATTTGCGATGGTAATAAAAGGCTTAAGTCGAAGTTGATTGCCACCATGGATCCTTATAGTAATGGGGTGAGGGCTATTATCAAGGATAAGAACCACCTTCCGGAGGGCTCGGAAGAAGGAAACGAAAGAGTCGAAGAAGGTTTCAAGGCTTCGGGGGAAGCGGGAGGTTAGTAAGAGGCAGGTGGAAATGGTTAGCTAGCACAAGGAGAAGGAAAGTAGGTTGTAAGAGAAAGCAATGACAAAAAAGGAGGCCAGGGTGATGCACGAAGAGATGGTTCGAATGCAAAGAGAGGGGAAGGGAAAGAAACAGCGGGAGATGCAAATGCCCGAAACGGAGTAGGAGGCGAAGGAGGGGGGGAGGTGCAATAACAGCTTTGCGCGCAGAACGTAATCCTATTTTCGCGTCCGGAGCGTAGGCCGCCGGTGTATATATGAGGCTTCCCAAACTTTGTAAATTATTTATCTAGTTCTAAAAATTGTTGTCCATGGCAGCTGTTGATAGTTCACGGGTCATGATACCACTAAGAGCTTTTTGTTGTCACCATCTTCCCGGGATCACAACTGACCTTGAGCGCCATGCTTGGGGGTGGTTGTTGGCTAAGAATAGTGGTTAATACACTCACCAACCACAATTACTGGGAATACCCGTCCTGAACTCAACCAAGCGGCCCGTCATCCACCCTCGGTTAGTGTTCAGATTAGGTAAGCGCCACAGCGATTTATCACAACATACTCGCCCAGTAGCCTAGATTCTGCCCCGGATTTGTTTAAGGTCATGGCCTGATGGATTCATTGATAAAACAAAAGGGGAATACCGAAGGGCCAACGTCAATTAGGTGTGATTCGGGGATCGCGCTGTGCAGTGGTTCAGGCTTCGAGTCATACATTTGGGAACCTGTTCTTCCGTTCTGCCGGGCCAGGATCTTCATCTGGGTTTCAAATGTGCATTGAGAGCCGGGGTAAGTGGTGTGGAGAGCTACAATAAGACCTTCACTTTGTACTCTTGGGATTATGGCAAATGGGCTCTACGCGCGTATTGGCTGTGGGCTGATGTATCACAGGCTCTGGGGGTGGATTCGTATTAGGTCAGTCGGTCGGGTTGGAATTGGGAGCGATCATGGGGTATCACTCGGCACCTAAAGAAAGAAATTCAGTGCTACTACACGATGCACAATAACATCACCGGGTGTGGATACTTCCGTTGTGGCTCTGCTTTGTATATTGCGCAATCACAACCTGGGTCAAAACCAGAACCTATAGTATAGCCCGTTGTGACAATCCTGCCCACCCAGATTGTGCCTTTTGTAGAGGTTCCCCGCCTCTGCTTATATCCAGCCCCCCCGTGAAGGGGTTAGTTATATACTATACACCTATTCAGTGGAAACATTTCTCGATAGTTTCCCCCTCTTTCTGGTCCCACCCATACCCCCGATTAGCAAGTGAGATGGTGAGAGCGTTTCGCCATCGGAGTCTTGCCATTCTGGAAGATCTTCCTCTCCTTCCTGTTCTGCAGTGTCATGGCTGGCACCCCGAATACTCTCGGAGGGAATTATAGCAGTGTCGGACGGCCCCTCACCGGCAAAGAATAATTGATCGTCTTGAAGCGCCTGTAAGTTTGCTCCCTCATCTTTATTCCATCTCCATCTCCGACAGGTGCAATCCTTCCTTCGGCGTTGTCGCCAGAATCTCCACCGTCAACTTCACTCAACCCATCCTCGAAACCTTCCGCCTCGCCAAAGATTAATTTTTCGAGGAACTCTTCTTAGGCATCCTTCATTTAAACCGGTACTCTGTTGTTCCTTCTATCCGAAGGTGCGGGCTCTGCATAGACCAGGGAGGTGAATTTTGAGGGCCTAACTTTCGAGCGCAATTTTTTGCCCCTCTTTACCACACTTGTTGGGGGTGAAAGGAGAATTGTAGATTTGCCGATACTCGAGTAGACGGTTGTAGTGGGGGGAAGTGTTCGGTTAAGGAAAACTTTGGGTAGAGTCGGTGCAGCGTGATTTGAGCCGCATGCTCGGTGTAAGAGTCCAAGGGCGGCAAAGGACGAGTGAGGAGTTGGGGGTTCGAGATGAAGGTGATTTTATGCGGGTTATTGTATCGTAATGTGGTTTACGGGTTGATTGCATATATAATATGGGGCTTCACAAAGTAAAATAATATCTATCGCCCCATTCCCGGATACAAAGAAAGAAAGAAGAGAAAAGTATCCTCGATTGATGCATCTTCACTCCCTCCCGGCGAGTCCGATGCTCGCCACTCATCGTGCACTGCTCTACTGATGGCTGTCGAAACGGCCCTCGCTTGCGAACCCCCTTCACACCATGCTTCCAAGCCGTTCGAGGGACTCAGCAGCCCCTTCTCCTCCCGTGTTGTTGCTGGTCCCCCCCCCCATGACAACGATAAAGCCGCCTGTGGAGGAATATGTTCGGCAGATACGCGAGCGGTATGGCGACTACCTCCCCGCGGGTCTGCTGGAGGAGGGCAAGTGCAGAATCTACAGGAGGTACTATGGCTGCCCCACCCGGCTGCTGCAGCCGGACGAGACGCTCCACCATTTTCCACCCCCTAAAGACCCCTGCTGAGGAGGCCCTATATGCACCGGTTGCCCCACGAATCGCGGACCTCGGTGCCGATGGTTCTCCTCTTGTCTTTAGGACACACCCGCTCACTTCTGTCGGCCGTTTCCCCTAGCCTTAGGTCGGACTTCCACCATGGGTAAGGGACTAGACAGGATCTGTGATCGTGGATGTCGTCACTTCGCATCCAGCGGAATCCTTACATAAGACTCTCAGCAGGCCACAACTCCAATTATCGCCCATCTACGCGAGGAAGCGGAGTAATCACCAGTTGACCATCCCCTTGAACCCGGTTAACAATCACATGTCGGATATGGGTGTCAACGTATTTCTTGCTGCCGTTATGCCGGTGTTGTATGTGCGGTGCTTGAGTTCGTTGACCGAGCTGCGGAAACGATTGGGTGGCGATTGGGTACTCGGTGGGGAGGAGCCAGGTGTTGAGAACGTGCCCGATGTGGGGAGTGGGGGGTGTTGTTGAAGCTGAAGAGGTAGTGAGGAAGGGTGAGCTTGCGGAGATAACCGGGCAGCGGCCACCTGGGCCGGACGGGAACGCTCTGCCGGGAGCGAGGGGGAGGAGTGGATTGCGAACTGTTGTTGTCACCGGGCCCATGGCTCTCAAGGAGAAGGCTTTGAGGCTCTTGGGCGATGCTCTATTTATACCCCGATGCCGGATATCTACTTCAAAAACGTACGCTACACGCCGGACTCCTTGACCAAGAATAGGGCTCAGCCGAGAAGACTACAACCTGATCATCGCTACAGATAGACTCCTCCCGATAGTGAAGTCGTTTTTCCACTGCCAAGTCATGGAACAACTCTGGACGCACCAGAACCCGAACGGTGGCATTCTTTTAATGATCGAAAGGGGCACGCCAATGGGCCACCTCCTACGCCCGCTCCACTACCCTAAAGGACTACATAAGGGGCGTTGGCTAAGCTTCCCAACTCCTCCCAACTACGGATCCCCGCGCCTCTGCCAACCCTCCCAGTGAGGAGGGGCCCGGCGCGATAATCACCCCATGCACGAACCTGGAAGAATGCCCCCTGATGGTCCCTAACCCCACGGACGGCACCCAAGGCAAAAACTACTACTGCTTCCCACAGGGCTTTGAGCGCCCTAGCCATCTGCAGAGACTCCTGAAGGAGCCATCCAAAAACCACGAGGACCTCGAGTACTCATTCGTCGCCTTCCGTCATGGTGTGGACCACCGCACCGACACGTAGAACAAAATCAGCCCAACAATGGAGGGCTTTGGTATAACCCCCGCCAACCGCGAATCTGACACACCAGTTCAAAGCTCCTGTTCAGTGTCTCAGCTTCGCAAATAGAGTCTAACCCTCCCACCCATCAAATGCCACGGACATGCTGTACTTGACGTGGGCACTCCGGTATCCTCTATCGAACGCTGTCCCTAAGAGCCACGGAATACTGGAGTACAGAGACGTGAGGAAGAGCGGATGGGATGATCTCTGGGCGCTTGGAGCGAAATCTTGCACAAGGTGGAACATGAAGATTGGCGATGGCAAGAAACTTAAGTCAAAGTTGGTTGCCATTATGGACCCTTATGGCGATGGGGTGAGGGCTATTGTTAAGAATAAGACCCGCGCCTTCCTGAAGGCACGGGAGAAGCAGATGAAGGAGGCGAAGAAGGTCACAAGGCTTCAGAAGGAGCTGGAGGTTAGGGGGAGGCATGCCGAAGTTCTTACCCGGCAGAAGGAGGAGAAGGAATGGAAGCTGCAGGAGAAGGCAATGGCAAAGAAGGAGGCCAGGGTGATGGACGAAAAGATAGTTCAGATGCATAGAGAGGGGAATGGAGCGGAACAGCGGGAGATGCAAATAGCAAAAACGGACTAGGAAGCGACGAAGGGGGGGGTGCAACTGCAGTTTTTACGCTAGCAATATAACGATATTTCCATATCCGGAGCATAGGCCACCAGTGGTTGGGGAGTATGTATATATTCCATCCAGCTCAGTGGGTATCTATAACAATTCTATACCTAGTAAGTACCCCGGAGACGTTAAATCTTTCCTCCAATATCATCTTCTCAGTTCTTTCACGCATGGCGATAGCCTGTGAACGAATTTGAAATAGTATGAGAACAGAGAGCGTAGGGGATTTCTACAATAAGTTCTGCTTTCTCCGGGAACCTCCCCTACCACGGTCGTCGAAAGCTTCCGAGATGAGGGATAGTCGGTAGGAAGTCGGAGAGAGGCTAGCTTTTTTTTTTTTTTTTTGAAAAAGTCCAAAACCAAAAGCAGGGCATGATAATATCGATTGTATAGACAAACAGAGTGTGGTGGTTGCACTGGCACAAGTGCTGCCCGTCTGATAGATACAGTATTATATATCCATCGCGTGAAACCCTGGACAGGAAATTCCTAGCCAACCTTTCCCGTTGCAGTGTGCCAAGATGATTCGCACGACGCATATATACATCTCGGCCAAACATAATCCAAGGATTAAACTTGCTGGCTTGGCCCTACTTGCTTACGTGCTCATCGACTCAACAGGTGGAGGTATAGATTATGCACCAAGCATATTTTACGCCCCACTCTGGCCAACACCCCCGGCCGCTCGCTTGATCCACTTCACCCTCCCAGAGTGACTGTACCTTCAAAGCCACACCTTCCCCATCCGCTTTTCCGCAACTCACCTGATGGTGGCGAAAACCTGCCATATATATATATGATACTTCAATCCTTCGAATCGCTCCCGTGGTTTTCACCAGCACTCTTTTCCCCTCCACTCCTCAAACTGTGTTCTTATAGTATTGTTGTGGTGTTCTGCGCAGGAAGAGAGAGGGGGCTTCGGGGGACATGGTATCACTTACGTTCAAAGCCTTTAGGTTAATTTCCAGAGCCATATATCTACGGTTTGGTCCCGAAATTCGTGGTCACCGGCGTGGCGACTTCAGGACCTCCACCTCCTCCTGCCCTACCACAACTACTACTATACTGCTAACGAGGAACGCCTTAGTAGGTCGTGAGCGGGCTGGTGAAATGAAGCCTTTCTATTTCTTCACGTTTTGAGCTAATTGTTTCGGCATATCCAAAATTTCCATCAAGGAACTGATTACAATTCTTGCAGAGTAAGGTTATTGCTTTATGTGTAGCTTAGCATCGAATTTTTTATCTTTTATTTGCATTGATATGTTTGTTCTATTGTTCCTATACCTTGTCATAAATCACATTGATGGAGGAGTCACGTTTGACTTTTTCTTCGCCACTTCTATCTAATATTTCTAACCCCAGTAGGGAAAAATGGAGAACTGCTCATGATAACAAGGCTCATTATCGAGAACATCTCCTTTCCGGCCAATTAAGCTCATCACCGTAAGCTCACAGCGAAACTCTGCAAGTCAACCTGCTTTATTAGCCGCTTTTTTCCCTACCACTATTCCCGATATCTCCGGAAATCATCTCATGGCCTGTGACCTGCCTATCGCTTGGACTCTTGCGTCGAAAGTGGTTGATCAATGGCTATAGCGACGGATTGGTTTTGCAACAGGTGATATACGTGAGCCTTTATCGTGGAGCCTTTCCGGGGGGGTTTGGGTTTGTATAAGCAGGTCATGATATTTTTTTCAAGGGTCGTGTTCGAAATCGAGATATCTCGGAGGGTTATTGTGCCTAACCGGACTGTCAGCCATGATGTTGGGCTACTATTTGAGTTCTGATGCGGTGCAAAGTGAGCTTGCGATCAATGTCCGACGGAAGAGCTAACCAATCTCAATGCTTCAGTAACCTAATATTTCGCGGGATACGCTTCTATCCAACTGCCCAATCCTCGGTTCAAATTCTCCATCCGAAGGGGGCACAAACCCCGGACTCAGATACTTGCATCTCATCCTCCTCCCTTTCGCTTTTCAATCTGTAACCTCCACAATATAAACAGCGCTCCAGAGTTGTAAATACTTTGCCTCCCCATCGCTTAGCCGAGTATAGCGGGAGGGCAAAGTGCGCGACTTCAATGTGATTGGAGATGTGGACGTATGAAATACTCCCGCTACCCGCTGGACTAATTGGCAGATTAGGGAATGCCCAGAGTCATGAATGTATATAGACGAACCCCACCGGTACGAGTATGACAGTCTTAGACGGATGCAGAGGACGAGAAGCTACGCCCTCTACCCCCGATCCGTCCTGCTCCATATATCTCCCAACTTCACCCCGCCCTCGATCTCCCACATGGTACGTGACCTTCGGCAACCTAGAGGAGGATGCGAGTGATTGGTTGTGATAGCAAGGTGTTTCGTAATTGGCGCAGTGTGAGAGCGGTGGAAATGATGAGATATAAAAGGACTCAATAGGATATCGAGTTCGTGGGCTCTGGGTGGTAGTTGTTGTGGATTGTCTGACGACGCGTGAGTCGACTCAAGCGGAGTGCGGTGAAGTGCAAATAACCCACGAAAGTGGTTTCTCCGAGTTCGCCTTCGTGTGATAGGAGGCTAGAGATGAGTTGGCGAAGAAAAGTCGGAGGGATCTGGGAATTCGCCATATGAAGAGCGACCGTGAGATGGTCGACGCGATGAAGAATGGCAAAGCCATTGATCTGTAGATGAATTAATGGGCACCCGCTGGTGAAACGGCATGTATTTTTTACACAACAATCCCAAATCGTACCTCAAGTCGCACGCTTTCCAAGCCAGAGAAAGGGGGCTTCCCATGTCAGAACAAGTCGGGCACCACGACAGAATACCAACTCTTGTGCTGTGCGCACCGACTACGCAAGACGTACAGTACTGTACATATTCAGAAGACCACCGAGTTCCCATGTTCCAGGCGACAACTCACCAAAGCAAACTTTCCTACCGCTGCCCCGGCGACTCCCGGAGCACACATACTCGCTTACAATAAACTCAGCAAGCACGCGACCAAAAGCCTGCCCACCACCCACCCAGCCTTGCACCACACCCTCCCTCCTAACAACTCCCACCCCCAAATGGGGAGTCACGGCTGGAGAGTATCAGACAGAGATATTGAGCGCTGTTCTGTGATAGCAGATCCGCACGAGTAGTCAAACCTCACACAAGTGGCAAGCTCACAGCCTGCCCGGCTGGAAATTCGGATTCCCTTCCTAAGAAGGAAGGTATCATAGGGAGGGAGAAATCCAGCGTAACATAGCATCACTACCACCGCCACAAAGTATGGCACACCAATCCCACTTTCCTCCGCCTACCCTCACTTCTCCAGCAGATATGATACCACTCTGAGAACCCTGATGGTTCCGGAAAAGCTTTGCACACCGTTTGTACCGTGGTGGCGAGTGAGGTTTTGTGACCCCACATGGTACCGTAATCATTATACGGTACCTCCATGAAAAAAATGCCTCCTCCGTATGCTCGTATCTGGCAAGTGCCAGAGGATAGAGCTATTGCTGCACGACCACCAATCAGCGGAAAAGAAAGGAAAAAAAGAACCTGTCTCATTTTCAGATACTTGTAGATATAACCACTGTACTGGGATGGCAATTGCTGGGCAGATGATCTAGACCAATGCTGCCCCTCCACCACCCATCCATTCCCCCTCCACCTGGCCAGCTCCCAATCTTCTTGCAACAAAACCCCTCCTCCGCAATCAAATATGGAAAAAAAGAAAGAAAAAAAGAAAACTCCCACACCCCTCACTTCCCCACAATGCCCAAGTCTCCCTCTACTCGAGTACCACTACAGTATGCTTTGAGCAAATACAAAGCAGATGCGATAATGCCTAGAGAGCTTATTTTCTGTGGCGCAACGCCTCCCCCTATCCAAGCCGGCCAAATATGTACTCGAGTAGTGGTAATGGAAAAAAGGGGAAGCATTAGCGAAAGACGAACGAAGGCCTGACTATCACGCAATACTCAAGCACTTCGTTTGGCTCTACAGTACCCAGCACTGTACGGTACTGTGCTGTGCTGGGCTTTTGGTGTGTTAGGAATACTCGTACACGGACGGGATTTGGGTAAGGTGCCATAAGTGGGTTTGGGTTGTTTTTTGCTCGAGTAGGGTCGGGATTGGTGTGAACTCTATGAACAGAGGAGAAGAAGTATAATTTCCCGAACAGGGATTAACCGAATTTATGGCCAATATTCCGACCGTGTCTGAGCCCAATATTAGGATACTTCTGACCGCTACCTGTACTGTATCTATCTGTGTTCTAAGTTAGACTTGCTCTCCGCAGGTGCAGAACACGGTACGAGTAAATAGGTTAATCTAGGCACGCAGGTGTGTTCCCCCCCAGGCAGACGGCGAGGAGGGAGGGGGGAAGTGGGGGCTTACAGAAGGCGCGTGCACGGGTAAGGCGTGATCTGGCTGGTTATGATATATGTTCTTGGAGCTGGAAAGTTCCGGGAATTGTTATCGTGGTAAGGGGTTAATTCGACGAGCTCGCTATGGGGGCTTGGGAGAGCTGAAGATTTGAGGAATGGCTGGACTATCATTATCGCGCTTAACGACTTATTCCGCGGCCAAATTATTACTCCAAGATGAAGCGATTGAAACTTCAGAAATCCTGCATATATTATCGTAAGAAAAATTAAACCTGATGAACACCCACCCCCTCGTTCACAGCGCCATACCTGTAACCGGCAACGACGGTCCGTACAACCCCAAATTTCGCACATGTATCATACTGTAGCTCCATCCCACGAGAGAGAGAGAGAACCCCGAACCCGGACTGCGATTGCAGGAAATCTTGAAAACTCAAATCGCCCCAGATCCCCAAGACACCCTCCAGTCCAGGGCACTGGGACATCGGTATGAGATACGAGTGGCCAGAAACCCTGCAGAAAATTGGGGGAAATAATTATAATAGTCCCAAGTTCCATACTTTTTCACAGACAATCGAGTTCACCGCCGCACGATACCCCCCTTACCCCCTACAAACACACTTCCCGCTAACAATTCCAACCGGAATGTACTGCACTTGAGTACTCGAGTACCGTAATCCATTGAAACTCTAACCCTGATTAATGTGTGATAATAAGGTATCCCGATTGATTGTTCTCCAAGATCTGTGGTGGTGGCTGTTGGGATGTGTTCTGCTGTCGCAAGGCTGGGGGCAGCTGCAGTCAAATTAGGATTGGGGAGGTGTGGGGGCTGTTTGTGCCAACCGAAGCGAGCCATGTTGGTTGTTCCGCCCGCGAGCACGCCATCGTCCTTGGTTCTGGCAGCATATTCGACCACACGGAAACTTCAATAGATCTGAGGTATCATATGTATCATACAGTAAACTATGCCAGATTCGCCAAACAACCAACCCCACGGTCCCGGTGAATTTGGTAACTTTTCGTCCCCAGGTAAATTACCCGGAAAGAGGAGACTGCACCGGCATTCTGCGGGCAAGGTACTGTACTGTACCGTACCGTACAGCACAGTGACGGTATCTGGGTGGCGTGGATAATACCACTCCCGCTCGCAAAGGCTGCTATCGAGGTGGTGCACAGTATCCTCGTGCGTTCTTGAATGCGGAGAAACGGAAGGAGGAGGTGGATTGATTGATAGACAAATACATTTACCCTCTTTGTTTTTCGCAAGCCGTTTGTCCGCTTAACACGATAACCTCAATCGCGATGCATTCCACGGCTGCCTCAAGCTGGGGGGGGGGGCCGCACGAGTACCGGCACATGGCTGCGACAATAGGTATGATACTGCAGAAGGAGGAAATTCCACCACTCTGGTAAGCCAAAATTTCCAACAAGGTAGTACCATGAAACACCTTGTTGCGCTCAAATGGCCGTGCCCCACGGCGAACTCCTTCCCCGCTACTATCCACATGTGCTCGCACAGCACAGAGGATGCATACTGGTACGGCGCGAGCACTGTTAGATTGCATCCATCCAGACCCTTCATTTCGCCTCGTGGGTGTCTCTCGAACTTCGCACCCGGACCATCCACACCTACACCTGCACGAATAGACTCAACAGAATCACGATAAAAGCACCGGTAACCGCCGGACCGGATATCAACACAGTTTAACGATCTCGCGCCATACGGAGGGATAGTGTGGAGATGTCAGAGAACTCATTCCGCGAGCAGCGGTAGGTTTAGAGCGCCGGTAGAGGCATTTCAAACTCCCCAGACAGACAAACGAATGGACCCCCGCCAATTCTCATCCATTCCACCGAGCTGTGAAACGATGGATCGCCCATTAATAGCTCTTCGTTTTATCCACCTGGCTGTGGCTCGAGTAGGCTACCGTACACGCCAGATGCAAAAGTATCCGGACAACCCACGGACCCCTAGCCCCAGATCACGTATAAATTTGTATGAGGGTTTGGCGTCTCGGCGTGACCCCATCCGGATACTTTTGCGTTTGGGGAGTACCGGTAAGAGGAGGAACGATATCTATCGGTCGCACGACAGTAAGAACATGCAAATGAACGGCGGGGAGCCAATCAAAGCACCATCCGTGTTTACACAATAATCGAGCTCCATACCGTACTAGTACTCGAGTACTGCGCTCATACCGGTACACAAGATGTCTTTTTTTCTTTCTTTTTTTTAACCGCCCAACATCCTCGATTGGTTAGTCAACCTGCCTTGTACTGTACCGTACGGAATTACCGTCATGAACTCGAGTACCGGTATTTGTTTTTTCTCGCGGAATTGCTTTTTGGTAGAGAAAGGTATGTCCGCCTGTTGGATAGGGTAGTGCCGGCCCTTCCCAGCACTGCGACCGGCATGCAAGTACCGGCAGAGCACTCGAGTATGATCACCGGTAGTCCTGTAATACCTGCGAATTTTGCTCTAGTGAAGCAGGTGTTCACGCTAATCCCAGACCGCCGCGATAACAACGGGAATCGATTGGACTACAAGTGCTCGAGTAGAGATCAGAATCGCCACTTGGGCCGATGGGTAAAATTGTTCCTCCACTTCTCTCCCCCCCGAGTCTCGGGAGTCTTCTCAGTACGAGTAGATTTCCCTGGCGTACTTTTGATCACCAGCAGCCGTCAATTTGGGGGGTCCGATTTCGCGTGATGCCGCCCCGCAATGTCGCCTTCTCCGAAACCTTTGATTGGTCCTCGTGACGTCAAGCTTGCGGGCTAACCCTCCTTGCTTGCCCTGTTCACCGCCATCCGTGATGTCCATATTGTCTCTCACTTGCGCAATATCATCATGCCAAAATGCCTGTCCTATCTTCCCTCTTTTTTCTCTAGGAATGCAGGGTTCCGTGAAAGAGATGTTGTTGTACGAGTGTTTTGTGTGAGGTGACCCGTGCTTTCGAATTGAGGGGGATTGTGCTGATTCACCTGCATTAGGTTTGTTGTACTCTATCTTCCCTTTTTTTCTCTGCGATTGGTGATATTTTCCTGCAACTAGCATTGAGAGAGACAAAAACGGGGATCATGGAGGAGGGGAAGAAAGAAGGGAGGGGGGGCTACTGTACTATTGTGCTACCGTGCTCGTGGGGTATCACACCCCTTCTACGGTAGACTTCCATTTAGTGGCGGCGCGGTAAAGGGGATACCTGTGCTCGAGTACGGTACGGTAGACTGGACTGTTCCATTGGCAGGCCGATAGATAGAGTGGTTGTAGGAGGGCCTTTGTTTTCTGCCATACAGTACTCGAGTAATTACCGATTATAATATAGTAATAGCATCCTTACCCCGGAAGTGGGAGTGGAGGGCGTGCTAGCGCTGTACTACCTACGAACTTGGGAAAGGATCCTCCTATACATACAGTCCCAGTTCCCACTTCCACTTCCTCCTCTTTCCCTTCCCCCTCCCTCCTCCCTCCTCCTTCTCACCTCGCTCTGTCTTCCCCCCCTCCCTTCCATCTTTCATCTGGGGTCCCTATTTCATAAATTGTCCGTTCATCCGTCTATCCGCCGGTTCCCTTCTTCTCTTCACCCTACAGCACAGCACGGTAAACCTCCCCCCCCCTCCCCGAATGTCGGCCCCCGTATCTACGAGGGTAGGCCACGCCCTAGCGTGGTTTCTGCGGATAGACCTGAACCCAGGTCAGCGTGCCAAGGAGGCTCCAGTTCCTATATCGACAGAAGATCAAGATGGGAACAGCCCGGGGACAACATATATCGAGCAAGAGCCAACTGTACTGGAGTTCTTCCAGCAATTCGAACCATCGGTGCCCGGCTTTGTCTCATACCTTCTTAGCCTTGTGCCGTTTGTTTCGTGGATCGGGAGATATAATCTAAAATGGTTGTATGGAGATCTGGTGGCGGGGATCACGGTGGGATGTGTCGTCATTCCTCAAGGGAGTAAGTTTCCCATTCTTCCAATTTTCAGGAATGTTTTGTTTTTCGTCTCCTCTTTTTCTATCCTTCATTTGTGGGTGGTTTGGAGCGGTTACATACTGTACCCCCACCACTTTGTTGGAATGAATTGGTGAATCGAAGCTAATGCACTATTTCGTAATTGCATTATAGTGGCATATGCCAAGCTCGCACTCCTCCCCGTTGAATTCGGTCTCTATTCCTCATTCGTCGGAGTCATGATCTACTGGTTCTTCGCAACCTCAAAAGATATCACAATCGGTCCCGTAGCTGTAATGTCTACGCTAGTAGGCAACATCGTCTCAAAAGCCCCAAAAGGTTTCCCCTACGCAAAGTATGATATTGCCTCTTCCCTAGCCCTCGTTGCAGGCGCGATCGTGACGGCAATGGGTCTTCTCCGTCTGGGCTTCGTGGTAGAGTACATCCCTCTCACAGCAATCGCCGCATTCATGACAGGCTCTGCCATTAGTATAGCAACGGGCCAGGTCCCAACTATGCTCGGTATCTCCAGCTTCAACACTCGTGCGGCTACGTATAAGGTCTTTATCAATATCCTGAAGCACCTTGGCGAAACGAAGATAGATGCAGCAATGGGATTGACCGCCTTGTTCCTATTGTACCTTATTCGTTGGATCACTGGCACCTTCTTGCCGAAGAGGTACCCTAATCATAAGAAGACTTGGTTTTTCCTGTCCACCTTGAGAACCGCGTTCACGATCCTGTTGTATACTTTGATTTCTTGGCTAGTCAATCGGAACCGTCGCAAGAAACCACTCTTCAAGATCCTCTCAACCGTCCCGAGTGGGTTCAAGCACATGGGTGTTCCAAAGGTGAACTCTGACATCTTCAACGTGTTCGTGGGGGATTTGCCGGCGACGGTTGTTGTGCTGTTGATCGAGCATATTGTATGTTCCGGACCATCCTCAATCACTAGCTGCTAAATCACCCGCTAACAAGGAATAATAACAGGCGATCTCGAAGTCGTTTGGTAGGATAAACAACTACCAGATTAACCCATCTCAGGAACTCATTGCGATCGGAATTACCAATATATTCGGCCCATTCTTTGGTGGATACCCGGCCACTGGATCATTCTCCCGCACAGCAATCAAGTCGAAAGCCGGCGTGCGCACACCCTTCGCTGGAGTAATCACTGGCATCGTCGTCCTGTTGGCTATTTACCTCTTGACCTCGGTGTTCTATTTCATCCCCAGTGCCAGTCTCTCCGCCGTTATCATCCACGCCGTCGGCGATCTGATCACTCCTCCCAACACTGTGTACAAATTCTGGTGCATCTCCCCGCTAGAAGTGATCGTCTTCTTCGCGGGTGTCATCGTAACGATATTCACGAATATTGAGAATGGAATTTACGTTACTGTTGCACTGTCCGCCGGTGTCATGCTATTCAGGATTGCGAAGGCGAGAGGGCATCTACTAGGCAAGGTCGAGGTGCGCTCGGTCGCAGGTGGTAGTCTATATAGTGCGGATGACCGCAGTGACCGAGGGAGTGATGTCGCGCCGTATACTGCGCCGGCAGGGTTGGTAGAGAGCAGTGTGTCGAAGAAGGCTCTGGAGCGCAGTCATGAGAACAATAGCTCCAGGAATGTTTACCTACCATTGGATCAAGCAGACGGCTCAAACCCAAGCTTAAAAGTCGTAAGCCCATATCCAGGAATCTTCATCTACCGCTTCTCCGAAGGTAACCCCCTTCACTTCCTCCTCCCTCCTATAATCCCCAACTAACAACATCCAGGCTTCCTCTACGCCAACGCCTCCCACTACACCGAAAACCTTGTGCAGCACATCTTCGCCACCACCAGGCCAACCGTCTCCACCATAACCACCGACGTGGGAGACCGAGCATGGAACGACCCCCCACCCAAGTCTTCTACTACAGCCTCCACAGACAGGTTGCCCACACTTCGCGCGGTAATTCTAGACTTCGCCTCGGTGAACAACGTGGACATCACCTCGGTGCAGAACCTCATCGACGTGCGCACACAATTAGACCGATACGCCGCCCCCGACACGGTGGAATGGCACTTCGCCTCCATCGGGTCCCGCTGGACGAAGCGCGCCCTAACCGCAGCCGGATTCGGATTCCCCAGCGATACAGAGGGGGAGAACAACAACAAAAGGAAGGCCGGATGGGCTCCTGTGTTCTCGGTCGCGAGCGTTGAGGAGACGGTTGTTCTTGATGGGAACCCCGTGGAGAAGGGAGGCCTTGATGTAGAGGGCGGGAGACCACTAAATGGGAGCCGCTCCTCCAAGGACGTCGAGGAAGGAGTTGGAAGGATCGGAACCCCAACTGGTGCTGGTAAACGGAGGGTTCCCGTCGTTGTTGGCGGGATTAATAGGCCGTTTTTCCACGTTGATATTGATGGGGCCCTGAGGAGTGCTATCGCCTCGATTGAGAGTCGGTAAATTTTGTTAATTTTTTTTTCTCCTCCCTTTTCCTTCTTCTAAGTAATTGGTTTTTTTCCTTCTCTCTCCTTGTGCGCCCGATTGGCCAGTTGGTCTTTGCTTTTTTCAGACAACAGGGAAAGACAAATTGATTCCCTCTTATACCACATCATACTCTTTATTTATTCTTCGCAAGGCAAAAATATTCCTCGTGTTTTCCTTTTGAAAAGAAAAAGAAAAAAAAAAAGGGTAACGGCGATATTCGAGGATGGACTGGCAAATATTACATAAAAAGTGGACGAGAACGTAAGGCAGCCTACCGTAATCCCACCTCTCTAAGGCTATAGTATGGCCTCGCAAAGGAATATAAACTTGTACAATAGTTGATTACGCGTCAGGTGAGCCAGCGGGTTCATATCATGTACATAGATGCAGACCAGACAGTGCAGCTCCCTATTAACTAATATTACCTCTATTATTCCACAGTGGAGGGAGGTGGTAGTGTGCGGTCTGTATGATAGCAGCAATCTCAGACAGAATCCCGGGGAGTCATCGCGCGATAGCAAACAGCCTCACTACATACCCACTATCCATGCCAGGATTCACCCGTTCAATGTCGATATCCCGTCCATAGCCAGCGCGGCGGCGGGGGGCGTGCGAATCCCTGACGGGCACAGAATATCACTCGGGGAAAGTGTTGCTTGCCGGTCGCTTTAAACGGATTCGCCGAGGTACGGAACGATGCCGACCAGACTTGACTATGATATTGTACATAAACTATGGTACAGTACAGAGCGATATATAACTGTAGAAACGGGGAAGAAGCAATGATAACTTGTGGATTCTAAATCTTGGTTGGTGCGGGAGGTACTCGGTTATCCGGCTAGGAGAAGAAAAAGAAAAAGAAAAGAAAGTCCAGAGTAGGAAAAAAGGAAAGGAAATGATAGTCACGAATTGTCACTCGCGATCTAGAACTGGAACTTGGACTTCCCGCCTCCGGGTGAACCTCACCCACAGGTCTGGTTTATCCCAGAGCACAAAGTTGGTACTATCCCGGTTGATGTCCACGTCTTTATTCACCAGCTCCATGTCGTACACCCAGAACATCTTTGATAGTACCAGGCGAATTTCTTTCAGTGCGAGGCTGCGCAAGAATGGTTAGATTAGCCGAAGTGAGGGGGGGGGAGAACGCACTTCCTGCCAATACAGGCACGACTACCCAGTGAGAATGGCTGGCTGGCGTGCTTCTTATCCGTGCAGTCAGGATCCAGCCATCGTTCCGGTTTGAATTCCTCTGGGTCGTGGAAGTTCTCTGGGGAGCGGCAGGTGGACCAGGGCTCGCTGATAGTTCGACCTTTTTTGACTCCAGTTATTAGTATAGTGCATGGGATAAACATGAGACTGAGGGGGAGGAAGAAGTGGCAAATCGTACTCCTTTGGGGATATATATCCCATCGACCGTTTCCCCGGGGCTCTCGCGGTACGTCCCGATCGCGACGGGTGGGTATATGCGTAATCCCTCGTCGATGATGGCAGAAAGGTACTTTAGTTTCGCTGCGTGGGTGTCCGTAATTTCCTCGTATGTCTTGTATGCTGAGCGGATTTCTCCGACGAGGAGTTTGTATACGCGGGGGTTTTTTAGGAGGTGGTAGGTTGTGCCCGAGAGGAAGGTTGCGGTGGTTTCGGAACCGGCGGTGCTGTTGGGGTGGCAGGTTAGCCAGGGTAACGCACCTTAGCAGAATGCTAAGGGGGAGTGATGGTACATGATTGTGCTGGCCTGGCCAGATAATTCCGGGATAGTCATGCCTGGACCGTTGGGACCAAACTGACCGGAAAGTAAATCCCTGCCAGTGGTCTTCGTATCCATTCGTCTTTGATTATAAGTTAGCTAATTTTGGGCCATGTCTGCTTTTAGGGGGGTACTTACTGAATGATCATCTTCCGGCTGTACTCGCTATGCTTGATCCTCATCTCCATGGCACTCTTCGGCGGGTTCCAGACACCCAACTTTTCGAACAGAGGGAACCACCGAGCAACACTCCACCAGGCAATCGCCCTAACATTCCCGAGAAGCAAACTAACCCACAAGTGAGGCTTTGCTACACCGAATTAGTATCCCACAGCACCCATTAACGCAAATCCCGAAGGGCACAACGCACCATCATTCAAACTCCCAAACGACTCCCCGAAAGCCAGATCCCCGATCAAATCGAATGTGAAGAAATTGTGCCACTTCACCATTTCATCCCCCTCCGGTCCGGTCGCGTACACGTTAATCTGCCCCGTCAACTTGTCCACATAACCCTGAACAATATCCTCCTGCTCCAGCAAAGCCTTCGCCGAAAACCCGTGCGAAAGCTTCCGTTTCATCTCAGAGTGCTTCTGCGGATCCCGTTCACTGATCAAGTGCCGCGCCCCGAAGGAGTAAAAATGGGATTTTGGAAATTGCTTTCGGCTATATGAGTGGCCGTACATGTCGCGCCAAGAGCTAGCGGAGGAGAAGGAGAGCTGGTTGGGCCCGATGCGGACCACCGTCCCGTATCTGTCGTGGAGGGACTTGATGTAGAAGGGGTATCGGCCGCTGAGAAAATGGTAGGCTACTATGAACTATTTCTCGGCCACTTTAGTAATGGACGATTGACGGATCCCAAGTGAGGAGGGTGATAAGAACTAACGTCGGTTGCTGCGCAGAGTTTGGGCCCTGGGATCTTGGATAGCGGATGGAGGAGGACGTTGTAAAAAACCCTTCCCAATACAAACACTGCGCCCTGCAATTCTTAGCTTTGCTTCGTTGGGCGTAAGGTACGATAGAAGTTTGAATTACCAGTATGACCAAAACTGCGACGATCCCCCGCGCGCCCATGACTAGAGTGTACAGATAGCTAACATGTGCCGGAGACATTATCCCACGAGTACCGTGTTACGGTGCTATCTGGCTCCGGGAAAGTCCCAACGATATTTTTCTTAATAGTTAGGTGGTTATTACAGATGGAATAGGATTCCTAGTGTACAGTACAGATCGAAAAACCACCAGGGACCTCGAGCTGTTTATAACGCGGATTGAGCCCCTTCTAGAAAAGCCCCCCCATATCCAGCTCTAGCCCCATTACTTCCTTTCTACCTATCATACCAACCTACTTGCTCGGAGATGCTTTACAGGGATATCTCAACTCTTACCGGTCGTTACTGGCGGGCTGCCGGGAGAGATCTCCTACCGATCCTAAGGGTATCACCAACGAGAGGGACGGATTGGTCCCCGCTAAACGGCTAAGCCTCCAATATTATTCCAGATCCTCACATGTATTAGAGAGATGTCTTGAAAGATCCTTAAACCTAATATCCTTGACAGACAGGTTTAAGAAGTTCCCAACCACTACGGCTCACTCATCTCCAACATCCACAAGTGCCGTAGAATCTCAAATAATTGAACCGTGTGATATGTCGTAGGAGTTGCCTCCTCCGGTAATCTCTGGCGTCTTTTGTTCGTTTTTGTCTCCGAAGGGCGGTGGGGCAGCTCTTTTTTTTTTTTTTCTTGCAGTGCTTCTCTCCGTTTTCCAAAGTAGGGAACTCCCGACTATCATACATTGCATTGATGGCACACGGTTCAATTATGATAATAATAATATTATTTATCGTATTAAATTTTGAAATTCTACGGCAAGTTATGTGTGTGTTAGGAGGGTTAGGGTTTCTCCCCCACCAACGGATCCAGATCAGCCACTTTGTCCCAATCGCCACAACTCAGGCGAAACATAAGCTAACCGAACCTATGTAATACTACGGAGGTATCATATGATAATATTATGATAATAATTATTATTATTCTGACACCTCAAATCCCTGGGCGGTAGCCACGTTCAAGCCACGAGAGCTATCATACAGTATCATAGAATAACGTTAATTGAGCCTCAGACTAAAGCGTCTACCGGTAGAACCCCCTCCTTCAGGTAAATTGGGAATCGCCCCTAAAAAACCGGCATTCAGCCCTCCCCCGAGGCGAGTATGATAAAAGTAGGAAATACACAGACCCGAGAATGGAGCTAGTTATCCCAATTGCGGCACCGGCAAGTGAAGTTCTTAGGGGCAACTTCTCACCCAACCAGCGTGGTTTTGTGCATCTCCCCGGCGGAACCGGTGCATGATATCAAAACTATTTACTGGAGTGCGGGGCCAAGCCGCCAAGCCCGCTATGGAAGGGACAACCCGAAAACGAGCTCCAGGTGGCGGAGATCAGTCGCAGCTAATCCAGAGGTATGGGACCTTGTCCGAGAAATAAAAAACCATTTCGTTCCATGAGCAGTGTGAGTGGGAAGATAGATATCGTCACCTAAGTTAATAGCTTATTCGTCGAGTGTTCGTTTGTCCGGTGGGCGATCGTAAGCATTCCAGTTGGCCGAATGTTTCACAGTTGTAAACGCCCGCTCGTAAGACCGACCTCGCAAGCCGTTTAACCTTTCTCTTGCTGGAAAACGTGGCTCAGCCTCAATCTTAAACAATACTATAGCTCTTTCTGGAGTATTATTTCTAGCTCATCAAGTACAGTACTTTGCTTTGCATCTCGAGAGTTAGCGGACCAATCCAGTCCAAAGGACAACCAAACCCTGGAGGTAAAGACTCTCCTATGCTCATCGGGAGTCAGGAGCCCAGAGATTAACCAGGATTGTCTAAATCAATAACCCCTTTCAAACATGACCTACCGGTACCGAACTTGCCATACAGGTATCTTCCAAAAGTCGACGAACCCCCCCGAGTGGACATATCCTTGGGCACAGATCCCTCACAACTCACGAATCGATATGACCCACAACCTCAGATATTCCCCAGAAATGCAGAAAAAACAGCCCAAATCAGTTAGAACCGGAGATGGCAGTTCATCCGATTCCTCTCGGGAAATGTGCCATGCCATTCTAGCACCTAGTAAACCGACACAACCCTACGCCACACCCGCTTCACCGGGGATTTGAAATATGTCCTTTCGTATCCTCGGCCGCCTGGACTACCGACCGGGCAGAGACAAATTGCCACTTCATACCGGTATCCCTAGAAGATCCCATTAACACCATGGGTCGATTTGATACGCGCTACTTTAGGAGAGCGCGCCGCACCCGGCTAGTATCGTGCTGAATAGGTAAGAATTTGGAAATCTTCCTCGCTGAATCTATTTTCACCCGTTCAAGCAAATAGTAGCTTGAGCGATACATCTGCTTAGTTCGGCTAAATATCCGTTTTCTATTTCGGCCACAGGGTTCGAAGCATTTCAAATCGAGATGAGTCCTCCATTTATCTCTATACGCTTGGAGAGGGCACTACTCCCTGGTGTAACTTAGGTGTGATACCCAGATTAACTGGACAAGTGGCTCAGTAGCCCGTTTCTATTTTATGCAAACAGCACATGGAGAAAACTATCTTTCACGATAGAAATAAAGAAGTGGATTGGGGGGGGGGCTCTCACCTAATAAAAAGCTCTAACTTGGTAACTACGAAAAAAGAAGATACCCTCGTGTTATACATATAGAGTGAATACCGGTAGTTCAGGGTGAAAACTGCAACGATTCATTGGAGTTATGAAACGTGTGGGGTGCGATGGAGAGCGTTATGAATAGGGATATTGGATTAATCTTTGGATCCTGGGACTCAGGGGCCGTATTGAACGCATAATCCAGTTCATGTTTACTTCCTACTACAGCATCATATCACAACCAGCCGCAACAAGAGCCACGCGTTTAAAAGAATCTCAGCCTTTCTACAGTTTCCTCTTTTCGAACCGAGATCCTAGAGATTTAAATATCCAAACGCTGTACTCGAGGAATCCCCTACTACGAGGCCCTCTGCTATTTGCCGACCCGCACTGCCCCCAGCACTTATCATAACCACATAATCATGAGCCCTTACAAGGTCCCTTCTAAGGGGATTGACACACCAGCAAAAAAACTCCTTCTGTGTTTCCGCCCTCGGTCACAAGCAGAGCCCCAAGTTTAACCATCGAGTGCCGTCCTCCATACAAACAAATCTAGGTAAATATTATACCACATCTTAAGAGGCGGGGTGTTTCAAGCCCAAGGGAGGATCCGACATCTTCGAAGCAGCACTCGAGAATTCTACACAATTTTTTTTTTAGAATCCTCAAGACACTAAGGATCCCAGATTGAGTTCTTGTAAAGAGTGGGTTTTTCTCTCTTTCGGGGTATGGGCTAGGGTTTGTGAGTGTAGCCGTAATTATTGATAACACCGGGAGCTAAATCCATGAAGGGGCAGCTGTATCCTAGATGAGCACGGGAGACTCCACACCTAATAAATCTTTCAATTCGGCGCTAGTGCCCACGGGTGCTACATACACATAGTGCTTTCAGGAAGGAAGACTAAGATACTTCGATATAATATCTTACGTTTTCCGTTAGTTGTACCATGTGCTTACCCTTCAAGGCCATCTTTGCACTACCTATCCGTAGGTATGATATAGGAAAGGACCGAAGGCTAAGCAGCAGCCCGAGACACCGGTGCCAAGATGGGGAAGGAAAACGCCGCCAAGGACGCAATATACATAGATACTAATATCAATAGCAGCTAGCTCTCCGCACACCGTTCCGTGCAGAGAGATTAGGGTAACAAGGCCAACAAGGCATCAAGAGAAATGGTCTATCAGACACCCGAGCTGGAAAGGAGCTTACGGGATTTAAGTGTCACAAATATAGGCTGCAAAAGGCCACAAGATACCGGTACTCCACCGCCCAGAAACATGGCAGTCTGGAACTATTTCCTCGCGAGGGAGTGGCCAGGTTCCCACAACGAGTATTCGGGGAAGATATATCTCCGACTTGGAGAACCGAGTCCATGAGCAGTGGCCAGTGTTTGGGTTTCCCAACAACATGATCCCCTCACGCTCAGACGATCAGCTACGAGAGCAAAATCAGTAATTGGAAATAGTTTGCTTCCTAGATATGCCCTGGGAAAGTCCCCCAGGCGGCCATGATTTCGGATGGGCAGCGCAAGCCTTTAACAAAAATCGATACACTGAGCTATGCAAGTGCCAAAATATCTCTCATCTGTTACAGCACCGCCAGGAGAATTATGGCCGACTTTCGCCAGAACTGTGCAACACAGTATAACAAGGCGATTCATCACTGAAGGGGGGCAAGGATACGAGTGGTTTTCCGTGATGCCAAGCTGCTGGTTCCTCTCGTTTTCGGCTTGCTAATACCTCGTATCCCATTTCATCAGCCGCGCAATGCAGTATAAAAGAAGTACTAAGGGTTGCGACTAGAAAGGAATTGTATCATATATTAACCACTTCCAGCTCCAACCGCCATGCATGGATCACATGACGCCAGTCATTGGGCAACTTCAACAGCACTGAGCAGACCTTATATTCCCTACTGTTAGTAACCGGTCATATCCAACCTCTTTTTTGAGAGAACACTATAAGTTTGTAGGGGGATCGGCAGTGAAATGGTTGTTTGATCTGAACCCCCCCCCCACCCGGGGACCAATTCATTATTTCCAACGCTAGAGTGCCTGTATAGCACCCGGAATTCTCGCTTGTATTGCTCCTAAACCACCGGAGGCAAACCGCTTGGTTTTTTTCTCTTTAACTCTGATGTTTTCCTTTCCAATTTCCTTTCTCTTCCCCCAACCCGCCGAGCTCTGACCTTAGCCTAGGAATATAGCCCAGAGTCAGATTCCACTACCGCGCAACAGGGACAACTCTGCCTTACGGGACTATTAAAGGAAGCTAAGGCTACCAACCTCCCAGCCTTTATGCGCAGGATTTGATGCCTCCCTACCCAACCCGACGGATCACCCAATACTAACTCATCATGAGGGGGGTATTGAGCTCCCAAGCTTCTGCTGATTTCGCAAGGGGTAACTTGTCCCGGACATCTTGACCACTGCCCTAGCTAGGTATTTCACGAAATAACATCGTAAAAGCAAATCCTTACCTTACCCGCAGGTAGATTTGGAATATCGCCCGATATCAAATTCTATAGAATTATTAAACATCGAATGCATCGCCAGAGCAGGTTCACCGCGAAAAAAGAAACCACAAACACCCATCACCGATATCCAACGAGAAAATGCCTCTCTTGTGGAATAGCAGCTGTTAGAATATCGCTGATTCAAAAAAAAAAAAAAAAAAGGGTAGATTCGGCAGCGAGTAAGACGGGATTCGCAGGGGCCCAAGTGGATTGGCAAAAGTATGGAAAAAACCGAACATAATACAGTCTTCACGGATCCTGTCCAGGGCATTGCGCCCAACTTCCAAGTTGGGAGTCGCGGGTCGAGGAGCAAAAGACATCTGCTATAATACGGTACTGCTTGGGAAGGATAGATGCTGCGGTGCAACAGAAGGCAGCCAACTCAAGCGCTCGGGACTATATACCGCTATCCCATAATGCGACTACAGGGTGCCCCGTAACTTATCGTTTAGCCCACCAGAATACTACCTCAAGATATTTCTCCGATCCCAACCGACATCACGGCCCGGGCACCTATCCTGAGAGCCGACGAAAGTACTCGAGTACATCTGATGCCACCAGCAGACGGTGCCTTATGTAGTGCACCCCACCGCTACGCCCGTGGGCATGGTCTCACAAGCATAAGTCGCCCGGGCGGACGGAAGCTTACTTGCTCTCGAATCTCGTGAATATAGAGCCACGATATATCAGCCTTATGGGAGAAACTGTCTTCCCCCTTCCTTCAACATCCCCGTAGAAACTCCGCTACCTCCCTGCCTAGCGTCTAGCTTCCCGCAATCTAATAGGGCTGGAAGATACAGGACTTTTGAGGAAGGAAAGAAAACGATATTCACACCTATGACTCCCACACAATAGCCCCTCCCAAAGCGCGACGCAGAAACCGCAATAATCACCCCGCCCGCTCTCCCCGCCGGATGCCTGCCTGATCCACTTCCCACTCGGGCAGCATTCCCGGCTGGGCATTACATACCGTAGTGGTTCAGGAAGTGTGGCTTGTCCCGAAACCTCCCGACCGCGACTGCCGCCCAGGCGAAGGAAGAGTTCTAACTACCAGGAACATCAGCCACAGTAACCCAAAGGAATCCATTTCGCACGAGTAATCAGTAGGCGTGATACCTTTGGTGGCACTGGAGTACCGATACCGGTACATGGAAGTTCGCTTGTGTATCAGGGATGATCCCACCCACCCTTTTACCAAATCGACCAATAAACTAATTTAGACTACATCTCACCCGCATCCCGAGAACGGTACTGTATCATACTCATACGGTAGGGTTACCAGTTCCAACGGTAATCCCGCGCGGGGCACGACATGAACATGATACAAGTACGAGTACTGTACATAGTACATACAATACGAGGTACAGTTTATCATGGGTGCGGTAAATTGCGGTATGAATAGGTAGACCCACTCAAAAAAAGGTTTTGAAAAGATGAATTTTTCGGTCGGTCGGTCGGTCGGTCGTGACTCATGAGTGAGTGAAAAAAAAAAAAAAAAAAAAAAAAACGCTTTATGCGAGTACCCTTTCTTACGCTAGCAAACCCTTTCTCATACGAGTACTCGTAATTCCGGAGGCTGGTGATGGAGAAATGCTGGAATGGAAAACAAGGTATCATGGGTGTCTTGGCAATTTGATCGATACTGTAGAATAGAGTATGGTGGGGTCGGTTTTGTGAGTGATATCATAGCTACAAGTATTACTATACGAATAGATAGATTTTATATGAACCGTGGAAAAGATGAAAAAATGAAAAAATAAATGAAAAAATAAAATCCTCGCCTGGTCGACATCCTACGCTGCGTCCTGAAATTTAGGTCCCCAATTTCTCGAATTATTGTGAAACGGTTCCTTGGAAATGGAGTTCGTGAGAAGTTTGGGAGTTGCGGAGGGGGTCCTCACAACCAAACCCCGTTCTTACATAGGACTGGGAATACTCGTATAGGAGGGTTGGAAGTTCGAGAGGGTTTACTGTACTAATTTAACTACCTCTCAAGAAACTTATTGAGTGAAGGCTTTGAGCTGAATATCAAGTTTTCCCGTTTTGATTCTTCATTCTGAATACCACCGCCGATTTCTCTTTTTACCTTTCATTTTCGAAGAACGGTTCAGTGCAGTTGTGCACCCTCGGGATCCGACTTCCTGTGCTGGGGGGCGCCCTCAGTTGCGCCGGGCAGGGCCTGGCGAATGCAAAGCGGGAATCGAACATCCTGCTTCACAAATGACCCATATCTTGTTCAACTCAGGTTGAGAGACGGTACTTGTATATCAAAAAAAGAAGAAAACACGAAGCCACTTCTCCGGAACCTGTGCGGAGGTCCGTGAGGTAGGGCGGGAAGAGTCAGACAGGACTGAAACCATCTGGTTGGGATCCAGTGGTAGATCGTACGACCGTGAGACCCAAAGAATGTTGAAAGTAAAGAGTCATGAATACCGGTACCTTTAGTATGTATAGTATTGCATTGTATCAAGTGGGAGGAAAATACCCCGCCTTGACATCATGATACGGTGAGGGGGGGCAGCGAATTTCACCACCAAGATAGCACCGGTACCGGTACTATATTATTAGGAATCCCTGATGGGGGTTATTGAGGTTGCGGAGAAGCTAAAAAAAAAAAGAGAGAGGTTGGATAGCCAAGGCCATTTGTTCGTCCGCTCACCCATATGCCTTGTCTACCATGTCGGGCTTCGCAGCGGATTGTCTTTTGCTTTCTCTCCCACGGCAGATTGCGGATATGTTGGTTACCAATACGAGCGCCGGAAGCGGTCAGAGTAATTGTTTGATTTTATATCCATCCATATAATATAGCAACACCTATTGGCGACGGCAATGGTGGTGGAGTTGGGTAGGTGATATGGCATCATACCGGTACTTGTTTTTGCAACTGTACCAGAACGTCCTGTATCTACGGCGGTGATGTGCGTGCGGTTATGGTGATACCTACGGATATATACAAGTCCACAGGAACTACCGGACCATGTGTCGTATGTATGGTAGTCCAAAATCTCCTCCTCGGAACAGGGGCGAAAAACACACCAAAAAACCTGATTTTCGAGACAAATAAAACCGAAAAAAACAATCAGATCTTACTAGGAGAGGTGACTCCAACGACCTTGCGCATGGCTCGGTATCCGTCGTTCAGTGATGCCATCTCCAAGGACCCAAATCCCTCAATTCCAGTATATATTGCATCTCGTTCTCCGCCTTCGTCCACTTCTTTCTCCTCCCCACCACTCACCTCCCCCTTCAATTGGTCAATTTCTCAGGAATAGCCCACTCAACTGCTCCCCCAAATATGAAGCTCACCATCCCCTCTGTTCTCATACTCTCGCTCCCTCTAGTTCTAGCAGAAACCATCCCCGCTCCCGCTCCCGCTTGCCCGGTAAAAAATGGGACCATACCCGAGTTGGATCCTGTCACCCAAGCCTGGCTCGAAGTAGTCAGTGGCAATCAATCAATCTTCACATTGCCGATTCCCGAGGCGCGTGCTGCGATCGAGGCGGCCCAGGGCAACTTCACACCTTCAATTGAATACACCACCAAAATCCTCTCCCTCCCCGTTGGCCCAACTGGGAATGTCACTGCTTACCTTTACAAGGCGGAATCCGACGACAGGGGGAGGAGGGGGAGGACTTGTTGCCCGTCATCGCTTATTTTCATGGTCTGTTTATACCAAACCCGTAGAATAATGATGGATCGGTGGGTAGGAGTACTGATTGGCGGGCTCCGCGCTGTTTAGGTGGCGGCTGGATCTTCGGAGGTCCAAAGAGTTACGAAAGGTTTATTACCGAGCTGATTCGTGAGACGGGTGCCGCTGTGTTCTTTGTTGATTACGCGTTAAGTCCAGAGGTGGTGTATCCGGTCGCGATTGAGCAGTGTTATGCTGCTGTGCAATGGTTGCTGGAGCATGGTGAAGGGCTCGGTGTCGACCCTGAAAAGATGGCCTTTGCCGGGGATAGTGCTGGTGGTACGTTCCACCATTTCCCGATTTCTCGCCCACAATTGCTCACGAGATAACCGGATAATGGTATATAGGGGAACTCACGCCAGCCGTCACCCTCCTCAGCATTAAACGCAAAACCCCCCTCCCAAAGTACCAAGTCCTCATCTACCCAGTTCTCGACCTCTCCTGCGAGAGCGCAACGTACAGGGAGTTCGAACAGGGCCCCGGCCTTGGCGCCGATGCACTCCGCTCCGCTATTTCCGTATACACGCCGGATCCGAAGTCAAGGCTTGAGGACATTGCCAGCCCCGCTCGCGCGAGCGACGGAGATCTCGCTAAATTTCCGGACACCCTCATAATCGTCGCAGAAGTGGATCCTCTCAGACAGGAGGGCGAGGATTTCGGAAGGAGGTTGGTGAGGTTGGGTGTTCGTGCCGCTACCTTTAGGGTTGTCGGGACCGCCCACGGCTTTGTCAGCATCAATGAACTAGCCCAGACCCCGGCCACTAAGGCTACCGTTGATCTTATAGGATATACGTTGAAGAAGGCTTTGTGCTAGAGGGCCTCCTTGCGATGTACGAGTTAACTTTTCTCCCTCCGAGTCTATTAAATTATATGCTTATATCGAAGCTGTTGTGGGCTTGTCTTGTACTAGTACTTAGAGTATACAGTTCTGTACTCGTACGAGTAGTCTAGTTGTGAGACAAAATGTGTCTTGGCGAGTGACATCGATGACATTGCACCGAAGACCATCACCCACCCATGCTAGGTTTCCACCTGCGATGCCCATTCTAATATCATAGTCTAGTCTACATGACTTCTATGTTACCACAATCCTCTAACAATTGACGACAAACACCCCTACTCAGCCATGGCGGTTATGGTATGCCACTTTACAGTTATTACTTTTATCGGTCCGTCTCCCCGGAAGATTTCCTTAACCTGATGAAATTTCCTTGCTTGTTCATTCCACCGACTGAAGTTTACAGTTGTACTGTGCAATCTTTTAATCTCTTTTCCCAATAATATTGCTGCTTGATGTGAGCTTTTACTTCATTCGGCGGAAGTGATTTCTCTATTTTATTTTATCTTATTTTATTAATTTAATCATCGTACCATAAACAGACATGATACCAAACGAAAACAACAAAAAAGTACAATTCAAAACATACAACCTCCCAGGAGATAGCGAGCTTTCCGCTACCCGGCGGGGGGGAGGTTATACGAGTAGTCTACGATACATACCCGTGACGCCCGGCCGGCCCGGCCCAAGCATCGGACAGAACGCCATCAGAAGAGAGAAAAAAGAAAAAGCATGGAATAACATCCCTTCCAACTCGCTCGTGAGTCGATATCGTAAAAAACCCCCACAGCGAAGTGGAGCCGTAACGGTCGATCTCTCTTGGCGAGTAGTGGTGGTGGGGGGGGGGTAGGATAAGCGTATAAATTTAAACTCGGAAAAGGCTCGCGAGGAACATCTGAGGGTGCAGGTAGTACATTATATATGAACGTTTGAGCCAAAGGGGGCAGAGATCATCACGACGGTTGTTTATCACTCTCCGGAGGGCGCCAAGGTGGGTATGCGTGGGCGGGGTGGAAGGAATATATATCATACCCGCCTTGGCTGACTAAATTACTGTTCTCCGGAACTGTAAGCCGGGTGGATGGTCTGGGGGTTTTTTTTGGTTGCATGGCGAGCTTTTCGAGTTTAGGCGGCGCTCGTAGAATGGGACTCTTTACTCTACTGAGGCACAGCGCCTAGGTTTTGTATGTTACACTCGAGGCTCACACAATACCGGTGCCCACAGCTAGTGTAACATGTAAAGCTTAGGCGCTGTACAAGTACCTCCGTATGATAGACTAAAAAGTGTATGTGGATAGCCCCTCAACCTCACCTTCAAGACCACGCGTGGAGAGCAGTGGCATGTAAAGCATAATCATTGAACCCAGTACCGCCATAATACCAATACCGTAAGAACTGGAAATACAGTACCGTAGACTCTCGTCAAATCCACCATCGCCCGCCCATCGGCCTCGGATCCTCCTGACCAGAGACAAATCACCCTGAGAAGGAATAGTGTTTTTCAGACACGGTATAGCTTAGTTGAGATGAGTCCATTGGATCTCATTAATTGGTACTTATTCGTAATTTGTTAACCTGCTCCGCTAAGCCTATTGCTGCTTAGGCCCGTGAGATCCCCGACGGTGGATTTAACGAGGGAGTTTACGGTAGTCTAATCGGACCTCACGCTATTAAGACGTTGAAGTTGCCTCTCCTGGTATGGTCACAGGTATTTTTTCTTTTTATTTGTCTCGGTTGAGGGCTGAATGGCAGTTGGCAGTGTGTTTTTCTCCCCCTAATCTAAAGGAGGAAATTCTGGACGTCCCCAGCGTGAGGTCCGATTGTTCCAGTTTTTACGGTATAGCAGCTTATTTAACATCTTGCCCTGACGAGCGACGGAAACACTTGCACTTTGGAAATTATTATTTATTTATTTTCCTCCATAATACCACGTAGACAAACCCCCCGGTATACTTTAGAAGGAAAGAAAAGGAAAAATGGAATTGCAGGAAGAAAGTGAACAGCGAATGTGCAAAGAGGACAGAAGGCAACGAAAAAATTAAACTGATGGAAATTCCAAGTCATGAGGGCTTATCTAAAAAGTTTAACAATAGAAGTAACCTTTAACAAGGCCAAATTCTAGATTATAAATAGAAATTAACAAATCCTAACTCGACTACACGGGAAAATCTATATAGAGGTTTGGGCGGGTATGTGATATTTAAGAGCATTCCGATTGCCGACGGGTTCCTTCGATCGAAAGAAACCATCTAAGTGGAGTTTTGGTGGTAGGATTACTCCAGAAGGAAAGGATAGCAATTGTCACAGGGTGGCGATGTAAACTACAAGGAAATTCTGGGCGGGAGTAAATGGCGGTGGCAGACATGTTGATAGGGCTATTGCAGCCCTTGCGGAGATAGCACATAGGCCATCTGTGTTTGAAGGCAGTATGGGGGGCGATGACTCCCTGGTCTTAGGCCGTGCTATCGGTGGCAGATTCAGGAGACTGCGGCAGTGCTACCACCCCGCTGCGGTCACCTTCAGCAGCCCACCAGGGCAGTGTTTGGCCTAGGATATCTGGCTTATCGGAGTTGACATGATCCCGTCCAAGCAGCATTTTAACCACTCCCTCGTGTCCACTCTTGGTAGCCCCATAGAGTGGTGTTCGGCCGAGCTCATCCTGTTCGCCGGGGTCGACGTCTTCCCGTCCGAGCAATATCACCACTACCCTTCGTGCCCATTCCGAGCATCCCACATGAGAGGTGTAGACTATTACCTGCGCAGCCTTTTTGGTCGATATCACAACCTTCCACCTCTACCAAACCAGCCACAATTTAAATAATCCCGAAGAAGGATGCGCAGTGTAGACCACTGAACATGGAAAGCTTATTGTAATCAACAGTCCACGAGTACAACTTCTGTGCTCCAAAGAGGATTTGAGTGGGTATGTGGTCATTGCAATCATCTAATAGGTTTAGGACGAGTAATTCCGCACAACCCGAAAGGCCCCGCTTTGCGTGGGCTCCCCAGTGTATAACACCGAGGAATATACGAGAAATTGTGCATCTTGGAAATTAGGAAAGGGATCGGGTGAGAGAGCCCTGACTTGCTGGGAATTCAGATAACTTAAGCAGATCTCTGCCATTATCGAGTTAGCTGTATGATACCGAAAAGCTCGGGGTGTGGTGGAGGTGCTCTTGGAGAGTAGAGTGGATTGATCGGACGGTGGAAGCCTCCTTGCCCACGGCAACAAGTCCTTGACAACAGGCTGGCAGGGTCCCCATTGGAGGAACGTTGTCGGTGTCGAGACTAGGGATTTCAAATATACGTATATTATGCTTTGCTTTTCTCTTAGTTTTACAAGTTCTGATTCCACCCCTCACCCGCGCATCCCCATCCCTGCCGGACCGCCAACGAATAATCCCGATACTTATCAAGCGATTGGAAGTTTGGGGATGATTGGGAAGTGAGTACTCGTTAGCGATAGTCACATCATGATATCAATGAGGACCGCATATCCAGTCATTACACAAAAGTATTGGAGATATGTCATTGCCGACCCAGCAAGGTAGTCAGTACGTTAGTGAGAGGACAGTGTCATCCCCCCACAGAGCCGCCAACTCCAAAGAAACGTTAACAGCGCAATACAACCGTTCAATGCTGGCAACAAATATTTCAACCACATATCAAAAGTGAGGGCGGGAAGTGACAAGTAGCGAAAAAGTTAGTTTGTTTCACCCCCCAGCAGTGAACCTGAGCGGCCATTCCATCCGACCTTGGGTGTGGCCGAGTTAGCACGGGCTTTTCCGTGGACTACATGGCCACACTGCGGGCAAGAGGCGGTTCAAAGCCGAAGCCCGGCTTAACCTGCTCATCTCACGGCAGTACTGCACATCTAGCGGCATTGACCTAGGCTACTATAAAGTCCGACCGGGTAGTTGCTGGGCACCGCCGGGCTTCGGCGGATGTGAATAACTACGACGGGACTGACTTATCCAAAACCGTGTCCTAGCTGCCCTCTCTTTGTCGTTTCTCTCATGATCACCTTCTTTCTTTACCTGCAGTAGTTGCTACTTCCAGGTTTCCTAGTCTGCAGAGCCAGCGTTTTCAGGGTCGCTCATGGGATTACTTATAGAGTCCTCCCTAGCCCTTATTCAAGCTGCTGCATGAGCACCTATCTTCAGAGCAGATCACTCAATATCCTTTATGCTATTTCTTTTATCCTCTATATTGTAACGTGTTCACTAGATGCTAATCATGTTTCGAGAGAGGGTACGATGGTTGACAGGTGGCCTGCTCTTCCAGAGAGGAGGTAAGAGCTGTTCTCTATTTGGTGAATTCAAAGGTGTACTGGGAAAGCTAAAGAGTAACCATTCAACCAAGTATATTGAAATACTATCCGTCAAAGTCTGTCCTTTCCATCATGGAATAGAATGGTCTTTAAGTACACAAATCAATTCATATCTAGCATGAACGAAACTAATCAAAGCTATCAAGCCTGAGTGATACACTTTGGAAAAACAATATAAGTATCAAAACAATACTTAGAACAAAACATAAAACAAACTAAGTATCAAAGCAATACTTAAAACAAAACATAAAACAAAATAAGTATTAAAACAATACTTCAAATAAGCCAAGTATCAAAGCAATACTTAAAACAAAACTTAAAACCAACTAAGTTTTAAAATGATACTTCAAACAAGCCAAGTATTAAAGCAATACTTAAAACAAAACATAAAATCAATCAACTTGAAGTATCAAAATGATACTTCAAATAAGCCAAGTATCAAAGTAATATGTAAAACAAATCATAAAACAAAATCCTTAACCTAGTCCCTGTATTAGTTATATATATCATTTGCTAGATCTGTGTAGTACCACTATTTCAAGTATCCTTATACTTTTAGTATTACATCTTTTGTCTCCTTTATTCTTTCCTATTCTTGTAGAATTATATCCACCTCTTTCTTCTCCATTATATCCTTGCTGTGATTTGCAAGTGCTTTCTTCTCACCTTCCTGCTACTGCTACTACTTACTCTTCTCTTGCACTCTTCTCCTTAGTGTCTAATACCTTCCAAACTGTTAGGAGGTAGCTGAGAACGATCTTATTGGTCGGACTA
This sequence comes from Tuber indicum, assembly GCA_006112555.1. Classification (NCBI taxonomy): domain Eukaryota; kingdom Fungi; phylum Ascomycota; class Pezizomycetes; order Pezizales; family Tuberaceae; genus Tuber; species Tuber indicum. Next base: position 29,863 of record VBSK01000065.1, on the reverse strand, counting down.
GGGCCTGAGTCTTAAGATCGGAGATTGTCTAGGAAGACTCATAAAGTAATAAGAAGTAAAGATTCAAATTGTGAAAACTTAGTATATAGTTAAGGTCTCTTCTCTGTTGCTTATCTTTTCTAACTAACCCAGAGACCTTAGAACTATTTATACTAATCTACTGGTACTTAGTCTCTGTAACATGTTCGCAAGGTGCTAGTCACGTTTCGATAGGTGTACGATAGTTGACAGGTAGCCTGCTCTTCCAGAGAGGAGGCGAGAGCTGTATGAACTAAAGGAGGCTTCAGAGGTGTACTGGAGAAACTAAAGAGTAACCGTTCAACCAAGTATATTGAAATACTATCTGTCAAAGTCTGTCCTTTCTATCGTGGAATAGGACGGTCTTTAAATATACAAATCTGTTCATGTCTAGCATGAACCAAAATAAACAAAGGTATCAAGCGATACACTTTGGTAAAACAACATAAGTATCAAATCGATACTTAAAACAAAACATAAAAAAAACTAAGTATCAAAACGATACTTCAAACAAGTCAAGTATCAAAGCGATACTTAAAATAAAACATAAAACAAACTAAGTATCAAAACATTACTTCAAACAAGTCAAGTATCAAAGTAATACTTAAAACAAAACATAAAACAAACTAAGTATCAAAACGATACTTCAAACAAGTCAAGTATCAAAGCGATACTTAAAACAAAACATAAAATAAAATCCTTAACCGAGTACTAGTACCCGTTACATTCCCCGAAACAAAACACCTGTTTAAACAAAATCAAACCTAATAATCCTGAAAACTAGAGTCAGAAGGCTCGAAAAACTCGCTTTCTGCTAACATCAAATTATCGGTATTAATACACTAAACACAAGTAGAAATCCTACCATAACAATGAGATTCAAAGAAAGATAAATCGTAGTAGTCACGAATACCAGATTCACGGTTAGCTTCTACCCATGCTTCATTGCAATCAGGACAGTAATCTACCCAAAGGATAGCGAAACAATCTTCAAGTTGGATAACATCGCGGTTCAACAACAGTCCAACGAGCTGTTGTCACTGCCTTACATCGATCTCCTCATAGTTTGACATCATTAAGGTATTCGGATGAAGGCGATTTAGATGAAATCATTGAAGGCCTGCTCCATGGTTTGGTTCTCTTCATTGCTGCTCTCAAATTCGGACTCAAAGTATGGGGCCCAGAAACCATCTCTCGCCTCCAGTTCCTTGTACCATCGCTCGATTTCTGGCACAGTTGGTGACCAGCATATAGTGATATAGTTAATGGTTGGTGGTAGGGAGTTGTCGGGCATGTTGGCTCCCTACCATTCATTCACCATTTCCATAGCATGCTCTAGTCCTTCAAGCGGTTCCTAGCTATTTTCACTTGTGGGGTAACCTTTCCATTTGATGAGGAACTGATCATTTCCATGCCAAAGGCAGTGGTCTCAGATTTCTTCAACTTCCCATTCTTCTTTCTTGTCGATGGTAATGGGAGCAGGACGAGAGTGGATTCATCCAGGGAACTTGGAGTTGTCATTAGAGTAGAACCGTTTAACAGAAGAGGCATGGAAGACGGTGGTAGGATGGCAGTATATGTGTCCATCCATCTAAACAGTGTAGGTTTCTGTATGTTCATCGAAAGCTAAGACCTTGAAGGGTCCTCTCCAGCGAGGCTGTAGCTTCTTGCTTCGTCCAGAGGTAGTGATGAACATGTTTTCATTAACCATAAGCATTTCTCCAACTGGGATAGGTACATGTTTGCGTCTTCGCTTCTGGGCAGTAGTAGTGCTTTGGAATCGCCCAGCTTTGACAGCTTGGAAGGCATCATTGCGGATTGCTTGGTACCGGTTGAGGTGATTATCTGAGTCAAGAATTGAGGAGTTCTTGAAAAGAGTAGTAGGTAGGAGGAGGTATTGTCGGCCGAAGACTGCTTTGTATGGTAACATACCAAGGGTCTCGGAGTATCCTGCATTGATGTAGGCTGCAAGCTCACCAAGGGCAGGTTCTCAGTTGGTTTGTTGCTCATTGATAAGGTTCTGAATTCCAGTTTTCACTTCCCTGATTTTGCGTTCAGCTTGACTATTGGTTTCGTGGTGTCTAGGAGCGGCCATGATGTGATTGATTTCAAGAGAGGTGAGGGTTTGTTTCCAGAATCGGGAGGTAAACCGGGAGTCGACATCGCTGATGATCGACATTGGGTATCCATGTGGTGTAAAGAGATTTCTTTGCAAGGTATTCCAGGCCTCCTTTGAGGTATCGGTAGTCTTCATAGGTAGTTACCATGTATATCCAGAGAAACGATCCACAGCTACCAAGATAGTATCATATCCAGCGGATTAGTTGAATGGTCCTGCAAAGTCAATAGCAAAAGACTCGAAAACATCGGAGGGTAGCTTGAGGGTTTGAGCTCTTCCTTCTGGCAGCTGAGTACGCTCCTTATTCACTTGGCAGAGTTCACATTGCTTGACAAAGTCTGGGAAGTCTTGTCGCATTTCCGGCCAATAAATATATTTATAGGTGTAGCAGAGGATTCGGTCTGCACTGTGGTGTCCTTTGTTGTGGATTTCGGAAATGACATATTCCCTAATTGTCGTGCCATTGAACATGTGGCCCTTCGGTATGTATAGGCATTGGTAGCCGTATCGAGTAGAGGTATAGACTATTCCATCAGATACATGATAAAGTGTTTGGTCCCCATGCTTCTTGCTGTCCAAGGCTTTGAAATAAATTGAGTCATGGCGGTATTCTTTAATCATCTGGCTACGGAAAGAGGTGGTGAGTTTATCTGTTGCAGTTCAGACATTGTGTAACGGGGGCTCCCTCTGGGAAGATGGATCCCAAGGTTGCGACCGCACCGAAGTATTCTTTCAGAATTAAAGATAAAGATAATCAACAGTAGAGTTGAAAAAATAAACGGTAAAACTTAATATCGTTAAGCCACAGCTTTACTCAATTAAGTCCTGATCTCGAGAGGTAGTTGATTGCCAGAGTAGAGGAGAACTCGCATATACTTAAGTAGGTTTTGGTATGCTGCCAGTTACTCCCCATCACTACCCTGCGTTCGTGAGCACCCAACTCCCGTGGGCTGTCTAGCCAACCTCTACGGATCGGATCAAAGATCCTCCGTAACGAACTAGACCACTCGGTGGTGTTCTAACATCTGCCCGATAGAAGTGTTTTAGCCGCTGCATCTCCAATGCAACCGCAGGAGTAAAAACTCTTCATATCGTGGTCATGCCAGTGGCGAGCTGTCATGCCCGAGCGGATATTATGCCGAATATGGAACTCTCTACCCATATACACTTAGTCTTCTGTAAGCATTCGCAGCCCCTGAACATCTATCCGGTTCTACTCATTTCTATATCATTCCGGATGATAGCCACGTAGCTCCTTCCACAGACCACTCCGGAGGTTGACTACCAATAGGCGCTACCCACAGTCAACCCTCCTAGAAGTAGGTCATGTCGTGGCCTCAGACTAGTGTCTTAGAGTCCTTAACGATTCTCCAATACTATTACTCTTTCGGGGCAACGGACTTCGGTTACCTCGCCTACTGGCCTCCGGTAACCTCACATACTACTCTTGACTTCAAAGCAGTATTACTCCGTCAGTTTTGGTCCGTTTTACACGAAACCACCTGGAGGCTATTCTCCAGGTTCTCCTCTGTCCCCTCATATATCCTGCGGACAGCTTCCGGTCGGACGGACGGCAGTGACGTATACGGTGTTATGGAAGCATCTCCACCGGGAGACTTTTGCTAGACTTACAGCAACTCTTCAGGCTGTAGCCCATGACGCCAGGGACTTATAACGGGGCCGGAGGGGGGTGTTAGCCACCACACCTCCAAGTTACAGCTTGTTCGGAGCTCAACTGGTTGTGCCGGAGTGATCCGCACAACCTGAGATTCGAACACCCTATGTAGTTTCGCGTGACAAACAATCTAGTCACTTCCCCCGAAGTCCTGCGTAACAAGTTACTTTCAAGGTAGGGTAACTTGGCTCCATAGCAGGGTAACCCGTGGCCCAAGGCAGGGTAACCCTAGTCCGAAGGTAGGGTAACTTTACCTGGACTCTCCGTCGAGTAATTCAGGGTAACTCCCAAATTGACTACTTGGGTTACCCTACAGAGTAGGGTAACCCCCAACCATTACTAGGACCTATGTACCTTTGGTATGGCCTAGCATGCCCGACTGAGGTACCTAACCACCGGTACCTCCACCTGGTAGACCTTAGTCTACCGCCAGCCCTACCGCGGTAGTCTCTTGACTCCGGTATGGGTGTAGGTTTGGCTACTTGTAATAGTACTCAGTGGAGTCTCGTTACACATTGCGTTCATCCTGGATAAGAGATCCCCTGGTTGGTTCGATGGGTTCTTCTTCTTCTTCTTCAAGGGTTTCATATAACTGCCGGAGGTGTTCAGGAATAGTAGGAGGCATGACAGAGACGATAGTTTCATTATTGAAAACTTGGAGGGGTCCACCTTAAAGAGGTTGTGAGTCTATAGGAGGTGTAGAGGAGGGGGGTATAAAGTGTGGTGTATGGAGAATGGTTGCTGCTTCCTCGAGTTGTACCGTTCGTTCAAGTTGCTCTAGGTCTTGGTATCTTCTTGGAGCTGGGTTTCCAATGGTGGTTGGTGATCAGATTGCAGGGGTTTTCCATGGTCCTGTAGGTCTGTTGCTGAACTTAATCTCAGTCTGGTGAAAGGGACATGTATCTTCGTAACAGTGGGACCAATGGAGCGTGCTTTGTTCAAGGTCTTGAGGTGGCATACCGCGGAGGGTGCAATCATCTTTCCATTCGTCTTCAAGATGTTGGCCTCACTCTGTTCCTGCCGCAGCATACATAGTATAGGAGAAAGGAGGGGATGGAGAGGTTGTGTTGATGGAAGCCATGACTGGTTCTTCTTCGTAGGTGGTACTATCGGAGCTGTTATCACTTTGTCTAGTGTGGTTATGGACGAGAGGAGGGTTCAGGAGCAATTGGTTCTCATAGATGCCGGAGAGGGCGTCAGCTAAATAGTTGGTTCTTCCTGGAGTGTGGACTATTTTAGCATCGTATTTGATGATTTCTCCTATCCATCTGGTCCTTCTTCGTCCAGGGATTTTCTCAGTCTTTAGATTGGTAAGGGGTTGGTAATCAGTGACAATGGTAAAGATCGTTCCCATAAGGAGGTGGTTGAAAACTGCAAGAGCATCGATTACTGCAAGCGCTTCCTTATCTGTGGTTCCATAGTTTATTTGTGAATTAGTGAACTTCCTGCTGTGTAAAGCTGCTGATCTCACTTGCTCATGGGAGGGTCCCTGTCCGACCTAAGCCCCAACTCCAACATCAGAAGCCTCAGTAATCAGCCATATGGGTTCTTGTTTGGACAGGTCAATAGGCTGTATAACGTTTGCGTCTTTAATTAACTATTTAATGTTATTAAAGGCTTGGTTGTGGGTATGAGTCTAAACGAATTCTGCATTGCCAGTGAGGTCCGTGAGTGGTGCAGTGACAGTGGTGTGGTGTGGGAGGAATTGGGAGATGTAATTGACAAGCCCAAGGAACCGCATGAGTTCCTTTTGATTCTGAGATGTAGTCCATTCCGTCAGGCAGGATATGTTTGCAGGAGATGCATGTATCCCTTGATCATCGATTACATATCTGAATATTTCCAAACTATCGGCAAACAAGGTGGATTTTTTTCTGCTGGCATAGAACTTGTTCTCTCTCAACTTGTCACAAACTAACCTGATATGGTGCTTCTGTTCCTGTTCAGTATTAGAGTAGATGAGGATATCGTCAATGTAGATCCATACAAGGTGATAGATGTACTCGCTTAGCATGTTTTCCATAATTGGCATAAAGGTGGCGGGCGCATTCATGTCATCTTGTAACATGACTTGGCTAACAAAACTTCCGCAGGGTGTCTTGAAAGTGCTAATTTGCTTGCTTTCCAGATCTAATCGTGTTTGGAAGTAGGCATCACTTACATCTATCTTACTTCGGAATCTAGCCCATCCAATTGCATTCAGGATCTGAGTTTGATTGGGGATCACAGAACTGTCTATAACTGTATTCTCATTCCGCAGTTTGAGATCGACAAGGGGGCGGATTCGCTTTCCATCTGCTTTGAGTTGGATAAACATAGGTGCAGCACCTGGTGCTTCTGATCGGTAGATGACTCCTTGCCTAAGATTCTCATTTACCCAAGTGTTGAGTTGGTCTTTGTATGCTTCAGGTATGGTGTATGTCAGTTGGTTCTTGAGATTAGTGGGATTTCTCAGGCGGATATGGTGGTTTATTTCCCTCATAGGAGGTAGTTCTTCTAGGATTCGCTCAGAAAAGACATTGGAATACTCAACTAACAGGCTTAGTACTGTAGTCTCGCAAACAGCAGCTTGGAGTTCTCCACTTGTTGGTTTGCAAATAACTCTAACCTTGCGTTCTGGGAACTCGATAATCGAGTCTCCACACTTGATGGTTGCATTATGGCGTTTGAGGAAAGGCATCCCAATAAGGGCATCGTATTTGGCTAGGTTTTCAATAAGCATCATTTGAGGGGGTAGCGAGACTGATCCCAGCGGGATTGTAGCTTTGCATATCTTATGGCTGGTGGAGTGGGATTCTTTAACTGCCATATTAATGGCTAATGGTTCTTTGAGGTTTTGGGTAGGTAGCCCATAGGTAGAGGTAAATGTATTGCTGATTATATCTCGTCCGATAGCGCCAGTGTCAAATATGACCCGTACCTTTTTTCCATTGATTAGGATTGTCCCTTCTAAGGCTAGGTGGGGCTTTGCTGTCGCAGGTGAGCGAGTGCTATTGCATTCTATTTTGATATAGCCAATGTGAATTTCCTCAAATTTGCTGGATTGCTCGCCATCATCATCGCTTTCAATGTGGTTTGCCAAGGCTTCTTGCTTGACTTTGGCTGCCTTTCCTTTGCCCTTCTTGGTAGGACAATTTCTCGCCATATGTCCTGTTTTGCCACATTCAAAGCATTCACCTTTCTGTCTTCTCGCTTCTTTGGTGGATTTCCCTTTCTTCTTGTAGGATCGTGGGGTTTCTTCTTCTGAATTGGTTGCTGTGTTTCGCCTGGGCTGTCTATTGTTAGTAGAGGTGGATTGACTCTTGTAGGCTTTCATTTCATAGAGGATGGCATCCTTTCGTTCAGCCCTAGAGATTATTGTTGTCATTTCATCCCCATCCTCTTCTAGAGGTTCGACTTCTCGCTGAAGTAAAGGGTGCATCGAGTCATAGAATCGTCGCTTTAGGATGTTGCCTGAGATACTTCCTCTCTTTATTTGGTTTTTGAGCATGAGGAGGTCCGTCGTGATGTGTGTGATCCTCTTAACTTGTGTTCCATTGACTTGGTGAAGCTCATTTAACCGTTTGAAGAGTAGGTTATTTGTGATAGAGGACTGGAATCATTTTTCAAGGTAATCGAGTATTGGAGATCCTTTAAGCTTCAGGTCTCCTCCATGTTCTCTGTATCACTGGTGGAAAGTGTCAACTGCCTTTCCTTCACAGAACGATCCAATCCATAGACCAGTAGAGGGTCTGTCAACATCTACTTTATTCATAAGGAGGTAGTGTGTTATTTCAATAGCCCATCAGTTAAAGACTTCAGGTTTGAGGTCTTTTCCTTCACTGGAGAACTTTGGTGGAAGGTGGGTTTTGATTTTCAGTAGGTCAGAGATGTCATCTCCATGGCTTTCTTCTGGCCTTAACCCAGAAGGTCCTCCTCCAGTGCTTGCCATATTGGATTCGCTGCTAGAGTCAGAGTCATGTGGAGGTCCGAATGTAGGTTTCTTTGCTGGTATAGGGGGGAAATAGTCGTGGGTTTGAGAGGTTTCCGTTGCGTTGTCTAGTGGGTCCTTTGCAGGACACTTGAACTGTTGCCTTTTCGTAAGGTCTTCTAGTGAGATTTGCTTCCCACTCCGTATAGTCAATGACTCTATGTTGAGGTTGAGCTGAGCCGAATATACCGTGATTCTGCCACTTGACTCTGCTAGCGTTCCAGGGTAGATGTCGATAGGTTGATCAGGCCTAAATCTGGAGACAGGTTCTTAACTACTTGCTGAGATTAAAAAAATGTAACGTGTTCGCAAGGTGCTAGTCACGTTTCGATAGGTGTACGATAGTTGACAGGTGGCCTACTCTTCCAGAGAGGAGGCGAGAGCTGTATGAACTAAAGAAGGCTTCAGAGGTGTACTGGAGAAACTAAAGAGTAACCGTTCAACCAAGTATATTGAAATACTGTATGTTGAAGTCTGTTCTTTCTATCATGGAATAGGACGGTCTTTAAATACACAAATCTGTTCATGTCTAGCATGAACCAAAATAAACAAAGGTATCAAGCGATACACTTTGGTAAAACAACATAAGTATCAAATTGATACTTAAAACAAAACATAAAACAAACTAACTATCAAAACGATACTTCAAACAAGTCAAGTATCAAAGGGATACTTAAAACAAAACATAAAACAAAATCCTTAACCGAGTACTAGTACCGGTTACAGTCTCTCTATACTAATTTGTACTGAGGAGCTTTTAACTTTAGTTTCTATCATACTAAGTGCAAATACTGTTTGATCCTGAAAGTCCACACACTACTTCAACCTTTAATCAGATAAGATATTTATCTCGGGAGGATAGCATCCTACCTCCCAGTAATTTCTTTAAGATCTTTAAGCTTTGACAGACTAAGTATGTGAATGTAGTCGAAATGGCTATTATTCTAATCATCCCAGCTGATCAAGAACTAGCTAAGTTTGTTGTCAAGAACTGGTGTATGAACAATATATGCTTGCATGAATCTTAACGTGCCAGTATTATAAAAAGACTCATACATCTCCAGTTCTCCAATTCAAGTATTGTTCCCCTTGGACCTCCTGCCTCGAAGAGGAACTCTTATTAGAGCAGTCCAACATATACTTAGTCTTGAACAGGTATTGGTAGCTTCTGAAGTTTCTTAATAGCACTGAACCTCTTGTATCTTACTGATAGAAAATCCTTCAGTCAGCAACTCACTTTTATGGGTGGTCTGTATGGTGTGTGGTTAGGGAGTTATGAATTAGAATTTATTTTAATTCTTATATAGCTTTGCCACAACTATACTTTGAGTCACCTGACTTCCATAGTCAGTTATGTGACATTACCACTATGCTAGTCTGTATATGCCTAATACAAACTGCTATCTTGATATCCACTTCAACCTCCTCTGATATCTCTTAAATCTCTTCTAAGTCCACAAGATACCACATGCTTGAGATAAAATATCTTCCATCTACAGCTATACATTAGAGCTATTTACAAGTCTCTTCTCCTGCTTCTTATAGTTTCTAAAATTATATCTCCCTGCCTGCAAATCATGCAGACTACCCATAAAAGCGACTTGCCGACCGAGTCATTTTCTATCAATAAGATAGAAGTGTATATTGAACAGCTCTAACAAGAGTCCCTCTTAGAGGCAGGAGGTATGAGGGTAATCATACTTGAATTGGAAGATTAGAGATGCAGGAATCCTTCTATGATGATGCTGGCCTGTCAAGATTCATGCAAGTATATATTACTTATACACCAGTTCCTGATAACAAATCTAGCTAGTTTTTAATCAGAAGGGACAATTGGAATGATAGCCATTTAGACTATATTCACATACCTAGTCTATTAAAGCCTAGAGATCGTGAAGAGATTATTGGTAGATAGGCTGCTATCCTCCTAAGATAAATATCTCATCTCATTAAAGGTTAAAGTAGTGTGCAGACTTTCAGAGTCAGACAGTGTTCATATTTAGTTGAAACTGAAGTTAAAGACTTCTCGATACAAATTAGTATGAAGAAACTAAGTACTGATAAATTAGTATAAATAAGTTGAAGGTCTCTAAGTTAGTTAGAGGATCAAGCAATGGAGAAGAGATCTTAACAATATAATAAGTTTAATAAATTAGAATCTTTACTTCTTGACTACTCTACGAGTCTTGCTAGATAATCTCCAATCTTAAGATTCAGACCCTAGTCCAACTGATAAGATTGCTCTCAACTACCGCCCAACAGTATTGGCGATAATTCCCACAACCGTGACACTACGAGTAACATAGTTCCAACACTTTGTAGGACCGATGGGTTCTATTGACAATACCTTCTAGGAGTTTTAGACTTTTCAAATTATCAAAGAGTGGATATGAATAAATTGGTTCTTTGTCCTGAACCTCCTAATGTTCAGTACCATAACCTTGTGTGAAAACATCCTATTATATACAATGCATGCTACAAATGTCACATCTTTGAAGCCAAGTAACCCCCTGAGTAGTTGACGTATTGACTTTATTCACTTCTCAGGTCTTGCCAGAGGACCTCTCTTATATATCCTGCAAACAGCTCTCAGTTGGGCAGACAGCAGCAATGTATATGGTATTATTCTGGCACCTGCAATTTTGTGATTATATAGTCACAGGACGCAACTAAGTTTGATGTGTATGATAATTGTAACGAGACTCCACTGAGTAGTATTACAAGTAGCCAAACCTATACCCATACCAGTATCAAGAGACTACCGTGGTAGGAATGGCGGTAGACTTTGGTCTACCGAGTGGAGGTACCAGTGGTTATGTACCTTAGTCGGGCATACTAGACTATACCAAAAGTACATAGGTAGTAGTAAAGATTGGGGGTTACCCTACTCTGTAGGATAACCCAAGTAGTGAATTTGGGAGTTACCCTGAATTACTCAACGGAGAGTCCAGGTAGAGTTACCCTACCTTCGGACTTGGGTTACCCTGCTAGGGAGCCAAGTTACCCTACCTTGCAAGTAATTTGTTACGCAGGACTTCAGGAGAAGTTACTAGATTGTTTGTCACGCGAAACTATGTAGGGTGTTTGAATCTTAGGTTGTGCGGAGCACTCCCACACAACCAGTTGAGCTCCGAGCAAGCTGTAACTTAGAGGTGTAGTTGCTAAAACCCCCCTCCGGCCCTGTTATAAGTCCCTAGCGTCATGGGCTACAGCCTGAAGAGTTGCTGTAAGTCTAGCAAAAGTCTCCATGTAGAGATGTTGCTGTAACTCCGAATGCGCTCACGCCGTCCGTCCGACTAAAAGCTGTCCGCAGGATATATGAGGGGGAAGAGGGGAACTTGCCAGTGGAGAATAGCCTCCAGGTCGTTTCATGTAAAACGGACCAAAACTGACGGAGTAATACTGCTTTGAAGACTGGAGTAGTATGTGAGATTACCGGAGGCTTGTAGGCGAGGTAACTGAAGTCCGTTGCCCTGAAAGAGTAATGGTATTGGAGAATCGTTAAGGACTGTGAGACACTAGTCCGAGGTCACAATAAGACCTACTTCTAGGAGGGTTGATTGTGGGTAGCACCTATTGGTAGTCAGCCTCCAGAGTGGTCAATCAGGGGAGCTACGTGGCTATCTTCCAGAATGATATGGAAATGTGTAGAACTGGATAGATGTTCAGGGGCCGTGAATGCCTGCAGAAGACTAAGTGTATATGGGTAGAGAGTTCCATAGTTGGTATAGTACCCGCACGGGCATGACAGCTCGCCACTGGAATAACCGCGATATGAAGAGTTTTTACTCCTGCGGTTGTATTGGAGATGCAGCGGCTAAAACACTTCTATCGGGCAGATGTTAGAACACCACCAAGTAGTCTAGTTCGCTACGGGGATCTTTGGTCCGATGTCATGATTCTAATCTGACATAGTAAGTTTCTTTTGTTATGAAATTGATTTATGAGTTTCTTTTATTACGTAGTTCGATTTACGTAGTTTGTTTTATAATTTACTTTCACACACATGACCTACACAGAGGCATGTGACTACAAGAGGAGGTTATGCAACGAGGTTGACTGCAAGGCAGACTCGTTGGATTTTTGTTGTTATGTTTCACGCACGCAACTTATTTAGAAGTCACGAGGCTACATAAGGAGGCTATGCAATGAGGCTGTGTGCAAGGCAGACTCGTTAGGTTTATGTTATGTTTTATATTATGTTTCACGCACATGATCTATTCAGAGGTCATGGGGCTGCACAAGGGGGCTGCACAAGGCAGACTGGCAAGGCAGACTGCCTATGGATTGATTTGTAAGCAGGTTGAAGGAAGGACTATATAAGGAGACCTTCGTGGCAAGTTAGTTAGTCATCGACCGTCTCCGCTACACCTCCGGTGATTGAAATCTCAACACCAAGGAATTCTCACCACTTTTCACGTCTGGACCTCCCCCTATGGGGAGGACTAGGCCATCATCCTTCATCCTTTTGCAATGGCAAAACTTCTCTCCTGCTTTCTCTCTTGAGGTCTACCCTCATGAGACCCCTCCTTACTCCTTCCTGGTGTCCTCGTCGCTGGGTTTCTCTCCTTCCCCGCTTTTGCTTTAGCCTCGCTTAGCATCAGCACGGTTGGGTTCCTCCTTTTTCCCTACAACAGACGGCTGGGAATACGGTTTGCGGTACGCAATTACATTGGATTCTTTCTCCTTTCCTCTGGTCGGTTGTAACGAGACTCCACTGAGTACTATTACAAGTAGCCAAACCTACACCCATACCGGAGTCAAGAGACTACCGTGGTAGGGCTGGCGGTAGACTTAGGTCTACCAGGTGGAGGTACCGGTGGTTAGGTACCTCAGTCGGGCATGCTAGGCCATACCAAAGGTACATAGGTCCTAGTAATGGTTGGGGGTTACCCTACTCTGTAGGGTAACCCAAGTAGTCAATTTGGGAGTTACCCTGAATTACTCGACGGAGAGTCCAGGTAAAGTTACCCTACCTTCGGACTAGGGTTACCCTGCCTTGGGCCACGGGTTACCCTGCTATGGAGTCAAGTTACCCTACCTTGAAAGTAACTTGTTACGCAGGACTTCGGGGGAAGTTACTAGATTGTTTGTCACGCGAAACTACATAGGGTGTTCGATTCTCAGGTTGTGCGGATCACTCCCGCACAACCAGTTGTGCGGATCACTCCCGCACAACCAGTTGAGCTCCGAACAAGCCGTAACTTGGAGGTGTGGTTGCTAACACCCCCCTCCGGCCCCGTTATAAGTCCCTAGCGTCATGGGCTACAGCCTGAAGAGTTGCTGTAAGTCTAGCAAAAGTCTCCAAGTGGAGATGTTGCCATAACACCGTATACGTCCACGCCGTCCGTCCGACCGGAAGCTGTCCGCAGGATATATGAGGGGGAAGAGGAGAACCTGGAGAATAGCCTCCAGGTGGTTTCGTGTAAAACGGACCAAAACCGACGGAGTAATACTGCTTTGAAGTCAAGGGTAGTATGTGAGGTTACCGGAGGCCAGTAGGCGAGGTAACCGAAGTCCGTTGCCCCGAAAGAGTAATTGCATTGGAGAATCGTTAAGGACTCTAAGACACTAGTCTGGGGCCACGATATGACCTACTTCTAGGAGGGTTGACTGTGGGTAACGCCTATTGGTAGTCAACCTCCGGAGTGGTCTATCGGGGGAGCTACGTGGCTATCATCCGGAATGATATAGAAATGAGTAGAACCGGATAGATGTTCAGGGGCTGCGAATGCTTGTAGAAGACTAAGTGTATATGGGTAGAGAGTTCCACATTTGGTATAACATCCGCTCGGGCATGTCAGCTCGCCACTGACATGACCACGATATGAAGAGTTTTTACTCCTGCGGCTGTAATGGAGATGCAGCGGCTAAAACACTTCTATCGGGCAGATGTTAGAACACCACCGAGTGGTCTAGTTCGCTACGGAGGATCGTTGGTCCGATCCGTAGAGGTTGGCTAGACAGCCCACGGGAGTTGGGTGCTCACGAACGCAGGGTAGTGATGGGGAGTAACTGGCAGCATACCAAAACCTACTTAAGTATATGCGAGTTCTCCTCTACTCTGGCAATCAACTACCTCTCGAGACCAGGACTTAATTGAGTAAAGCTGCGGCTTAACGATATTAAGTTTTACCGTTTTATTTTTTCAACTCTACTGTTGATTACCTTTATCTTTACTTCTGAAAGAATACTTCGGTGCGGTCGCAACCTCGGGATCCATCTTCCCTGAGGGAGCCCCCGTTACATCGGTTCGGGTCAGTCCCTCTGTTGGGTCCGGATTTTGTCCCGCTGGTGGGTACGGGTTAGTCCCACGGTCGGGGGTGAGTGGTTGGTTTTCTCAACAGGCGACGGTCGAATTCGCCTCTCTCCTCCTCTCTACCCTTTATGGTAGCTTTATCTACTGTGGGCACCGGGGATTAATGGAGACCACCTAGTTAAGACATGAACACATTTCCAATAGTTGTTTCGGCATCTGGGTCTACCCCTCCCTCTTCCTCCCTCGGCTCGTTCGGCTGGTATCCTACTGCCACCCTCCTCAGCCGGCATCCTACTGCCATCCTTTTCGGCTAGCACCCTTCTGCTCCCCCAGCTAGCACCTTACTGCCCCCCGGCTGGTACCCTACTACCACCTCTTCGGCCGGCACCCTACTGCCACCCGGCTAGCATCCTACTGCTCCTCTGAGCTTGCACCTTACTGCTACCTCTCTCTGGGGGGTCTCAGCCCTGGCTCCTCTCCCTCCGATTGGTATTGCACTGTCTCCGGTCGGTAGGGTTCCATCCTCGTCAAGTTTCCCCCTCGGTGGGGGTCGCACCATTACTCGGTGCACCTGGTCCTTTCTTGGGCCCGATCTAGGGTTAGCTTTTAAGCGGCCAGCCGTGCTATGGGCATGGTCTGGTGGGTATGGGTTTGGTTTTCCTTTGTACCTTCGGGCTGAGATTTCCGGGGGGATTTTTCCTTGGGCTTCCTGCTTTTCCTGTTTTGGGTTTCTCTTGTGGCTTAGTTCGTCTGGGTTGAAAGAGGGGCTTGACTCGGGGCGAGATGTGCAGTTGGCTCCATACCAGAGGGGCTTGGGGTTCTTGGTTTTTGCCTCAGACGGAGGAGGGACGCGTGTATTCACAGGTTTTGTTTTTGCCATAGCTAGCGCTGTATGCAGGTTCTTGTACCTTAAACAACGAATATATGATATAAAAAAAAAAAAAAAAATGGCAAGTTAGTTAGTCACGCTCCGCGCCCTCTATTTTCCTGATCACAACTTTCTCACGCACTCTCAACACCATCGCGTCTGGTGTGACCCCTCACCTTTGCACGACTACCTCCCTCTAGCTTAGGCTTCAAGTCTCTGCTTCGCGCCCCAATGTCTGACATTGGTTCTGCCCACCCCTCTAGAGCGAGCTCTGCTCAGCCCCTCCACCCCGCGGTCTTTGCGATCCCAGCCCTCCTACAGTCCTTACAGCCTCTCCTCGGAGATGCTTTCTCCTCCGTTGCCCCTCTCATCTCGTCAGACCTCCACGATCTTAGTGAAGGCGAGTCCATCCTCATCCGGCTCCTGGTAGCTAGCCTCAACGGTCTTGCCACTATCAACGAACGTATCGACCTCCTCGCCTCTAAAGTCCAGGAACTGGCTGACGGCGTCTCTGCTGCTCCGGTCCCCTCGCTTTTCTTCCTTGCCCCCATCGAGTCAGCTCTACGTCACCTGTTACAAAGGCTCTCCCAACCACCTCCCCCACGTCAGCAAGCCCCGGCTCCACCAGCTCCACCCCCTACCCGTCAGGGGAAAGAGGCTCCTCCCTCAGCCCCACCCCCCCAGTCCAACATAGCACAACTCCCTGCCGTCCCACACCCTCATCAGGCCCCCTCCCGTGCACCCCTGTACCAGGTTGGAGCGATCGTGGATGGGTAGGACCTTGACACCCCCCACTATGACACCGTTACTGGTAAGAACTATGGCAATCTTGAGGCCTACACGGTCAAATACCCTAACTCGTGGGAGGCCCGGACCTTCCGCGATGGCAAATACCCCCCCCTCTCGGAATGGACCCTTGGCAACATGGATCTAACCTACCTACGCCCTCCTCGATCATTTGACCTGGCTGCCGCTGCTGGGGGCCGGAAAAAGACCAAGGGGCCTAAGCCGAAACCACCTTCTGCTGCGCAAGTCACATCAGACATGTTGGCTCCTCCTGTTAAAGAGGCTCCTATCCTGCCAGCAGCACAACGTCGTTTCTTCGCCCCACGCTCCTCTCCCGCCCTCCACCCCGAAGCCAAAAGAATCACTGTGACCCTCCCCAACATTGCTGCATCGGTCCTCCGAGAAGCCAACTGTCCTCTACCTCTTTCCCTCTCTGCCCGGGTAAACGACAGAGACTCTGTTACCCTCACCGTCCTCGACCCCTACACTCCTGCCACTTCCTACGCCCCCTACTACCAGGCACTCACCAACCGCCTTAATCAGCTCTCTCCAGTAGGCGACAATGCCTACCTCCCCTTCCGACCTGCCCCCAACGAGACCCAACTCGCCATCCACTCCCTCCCCCTCGCCTACCTCCCAGAAGACCAGGACGACCTCCTCCCCCTCCTCCAGGAGTCCATCCTCAACGCCAAAGGCGTTACGATCTTCTCCGCCCGTTACCTCAACCGTGACCTGAAGTCCAGGATGACCAAGTCCGCTACCTCTGCCGTTGTCACCATCACTCCCGAGGACGTTAATGCTATGGGAACCTCAATCCACCTGTTCTCCCGGAGGCGCCGCGTCGCGCGAGCCTTCTCCGCCAATCGCTTCACCCAATGCCGTAACTGCTGGAAGTTTGGCCATCAAGCCCATAGATGTAAGCTGGATCACCCGATATGTCCAATCTGCTTCCTCTCGCACACATGTTTGGCACATTACTGCCAGAACCCCACCTGTCCCAAGGTAGGCAATACCAAAGCGGTCCTCAACTGCTGCCCCTCCTCGACTGCTTCCTGCCCTAACTGTGGTGACCCGTACGCGGCCACCGACAGAGACTGCCCAGACCGGCCCACCCCCACCCCCAAAGAGCCCTCCGCCTCAAGACCACTAGACCTCGAAGACGAGGACGGCATGGACATTGGCCCTGATGGTGCCGAAGGTGAGGCTGGCCCCTCCACCCCGAGACAAACTCTCACTCCGCTGTTCGCAACCCCTCGCCGCCCCCGCCCTCGCGTTCCGCCCGAGACCCCCCAAACAGCAACCCCCTCCTCCTCCAGGGCCAGTATCCCCTCCACCCATGGGGATGCTGACCCAACCCGTTCCTATGACAGCCCCTCCGGCTTGTTCGGATAAATGTTTTCTCCTGACTCTCCTCCTCCCGGACCCCCTTGCAGGGCACCGGGCCTGTTAAATCATTCCTTCGTTCAGCATAACTGCTTGGGTAGCTGGGATGTTTTTCTTTCTTTGTTTCAAAGTTTTTCTGCTTTGTCTTCCCTACCTGCGATCGTGGCTATACAGGATCCCCCTGTATGGCGTGCATGCTTACCTTCCTTTCCTGGTTACAAATGTTTTTCCCCGCCCTCCTTTTTGGCAAACCACTGGTGGCCTGTTAGGCTCTTTTGTCTTTTCTTGAAATTGTTTCCCTTTTACCTGTGCGGATAGGCCAGTCGGCCAACGTGATGGCGGTCGACCTATTCTCCAATTCGGGCTTTTGCTCTTCCTCACAGACCCGCCTCAGAGTATACAGTATGTACAACACCCAAGGCACTTCTTCCCATACCCGCATAGTTCCTCCTGAAGTGTACTTTCCTGATTTAGATTTTTCTGTTTTTGTTATGGGAGATTTCAACCTCCACCACCCCCTTGCTGATCCGTTGAGGGTTTTTTCCTCTACCTAACTCGGAACGTCAACTCCTTATTTCCAATTGGCCTCGCTTAATGATTATTCTCTTCTCAACACCCCTCGTGTGTTTACTTACTTTCCTTTTGCCTCAGTGGGCAGACACTCCATTATTCATTTGTCCTTTGCCAACGGAGCTGCAGCACAGCTCTTCTCGGAATGGGCTACTCTGCACCCTTCAACTGGCTCTGATCATGTTCCCATTTGTTGTTTTCTTTCCACTCCTTTGTTACGCTCTCCTGCCCCTACATCCGCCTGGGCTAAGACCAACTGGCCTGCCCTAGGAGATGCCCTGAAATTGTTTGTGGTTTCTTCCCCACCTGCCCTCCCCACTTTGTCCTCTGCCACATCCTGGTTCGATAGAAACATTGATCGCCTTCGCACCACCATCCTTCTTCACACTTCCTTTAACCGTATGTCGACCCGGTCCAAGCCCTGGTGGTTGCCTCTCCTCTCCTCCTTAAGAATTTCCTTCCATGTTTCTACATGCCGGGCCTGCAAGGAACCTAACGCGAGCTCTCAAGCTGAAGCCCGCTCCGCCCGTAACGTCTATTTTAAGGCTATCAAGCAGGCTAAGCGCGCATCCTGGGACGACTTCCTCATCTCCGCGACCCCGAAGACTGTATGGACAGCCAAACGCTTCGCTATGGGGAGACCCCCTGACCACTTTCCTTCCTTCCCGGATGCAGATACTCCATCTGCCATCAACGCCGCGCTCTTGTCCCACTTCTTCCCCCCCAGGCAGTCATCCCCCCCCCTGCTATCCTACCATTCTTTAAAGACCTTGACGCACTCACTAAGGAGGAAGTCTCTAAGGCCCTGGCCTCCAGCTCAAGCTCATCCGCACCTGGCCCTGACCACATCCCCTACTCAGTTTGGAAGAGATTCCATGCCACCAATCCGAAGATCCTCACCTCCCTCCTGGGTCCCCTCCTCCTATATGGCTTCCACCCATCCTCCCTCAAACAGGCTAACGGTATTGTTCTCGACAAATCAGGCAAGGCCTCCTACGACACGCCAACTTCCTTCCGCATTATAGTCCTTCTCCAAACCCTGTCCAAGATTCTGGAGCGTGTGGTAGCTGTCAGGCTAGCCGCAGTTGCTCGGGCTCTTGGCCTCGTCCACTCTAACCAGTGCGGTTCTCTCTCTGGCATGGGCACTTTCGATGGCCTTGCTAACCTCTCACACGAGGTCCGGCTTGCACATAGCATGGGTCTCTGTTCTTCCACACTTTTCCTAGACGTAAAAGGGGGCTTCGACAATGTTGACTCAACCTCCTTCTGTGGGAAGCTCCGCGAAAAGGGGGTACAGCCCTACCTTGTCTCATGGGTCCAATCCTTCCTGCACGACCGGCATTGCCGGTTCCTCTATCAAGGCTCCCCTAAGATACTCTCCCCAGTCTAAGTTGGCACCCCTCAAGGATCGCCTGTCTCCCCCCTCCTCTTCTTGATTTATGTTTCCTCCCTCCACTTCCCGGTCCCTAATGGAATAATCCTCTCCTACGTCGATGACTTCGCTATAACAGTGGCCTCACACTCCTACCGACGCAACGTTCAGAAGCTTCAGGCTGTAGCAGCCTCCCTCATGTCGAGGGGTAGACGTATAGGCATCGCCTTCTCCCTTCCCAAAACCGAACTCATGCACTGGAGGACACCTCAGCAAAGAGGGCCCCCCTCCTCCCTCCTCGTCTCTGTGGACTCAGTCCCCTATAAACCAGCCCAAGTGCTCCGGTGGCTAGGCTACTGGCTTGAGCCCGCCAGTCCTGCATTAGACCGGGCAACCTCCTCCCACTTTACAAGACGCCTCGCCCTATCTGAGGCTGCTCTCGCTACTATAGACCGCCTCTCTCGGCCTGGCAAAGGTCTCGCCCCACATCTGTGCCACCGACTCGCCTCCTCCCTAGTCCGCCCTATCCTCCTCTATGGTTGCGACCTGCTCTCCCCTAATTCTAAGATGCTCGACATGATGAGGGCTTTTTGGCACAGGGTGCAGCGTTGGGTTACCAACTGTTTCTCCTCCACCAACACGGCCATCCTTCCTTGTGAGGCCTCCCTCCCCCCAATTGACCTCCTGATTAAACACCTTCAGCGTCTGGCGGCTGTCCGCCTCATCTGCCTCCCCCCAGAAATCAACCCAGCGACTGCTCGCCTTGATCACTCTGTCCCGACCACGTTGCCCTTCCAGGCTCCCGATTCTCTTTCTCTCCCCAATTCCGTCCAAGGCCGTCACCCATGGGCCGGACCTAACTACACCCCTCTCAGGTGGTTCACCAAGCTACCCTCTCCTCCCAACAGACGTTACCTTCCTGTTGATACTGTCGCCCACAGGGTCCACTTCATAATCGGCAGCCATAACGAACCCCTCCCCCCAGCAAATTCGCTCCTTCTCCCTCCTCTGCAGATAGCCCCTGTCGTGGCCGCTGCCCTCTACGCCTCACTCAAAGCCAGGTGCCGGGAAGAACTACTCACCTCTTGGCGTCTCCTCTCACCTCCACTGCCCTACTACCTTTTCGGCCCCTCTCTATGCCCAAACCCCTTCATAGGCCTTGGACGTTTCCTCTCTGGCCGGCTCCACCAGATGCGTGCCGGCAAAAGCTATTTGGCCGCCCATCCCTCGTGGTACAACAATGACCCTTCGCCCCTCTGCTCCTGGTGTGAGGAGGGGGATGAGACATTCGAACACGCCCTCCTACTCTATTCAGCCAAGTCTGCTGCCCGGCGTTGCCACCTCCAGGAAGCAACTGATATCGGACCTGACTCCTCACTTTGGACCTCAATCCCGGTGTAACGGGGGCTCCCTCTGGGAAGATGGATCCCGAGGTTGCGACCGCACCGAAGTATTCTTTCAGAAGTAAAGATAAAGATAATCAACAGTAGAGTTGAAAAAATAAACGGTAAAACTTAATATCGTTAAGCCACAGCTTTACTCAATTAAGTCCTGATCTCGAGAGGTAGTTGATTGCCAGAGTAGAGGAGAACTCGCATATACTTAAGTAGGTTTGGTATGCTGCCAGTTACTCCCCATCACTACTCTGCGTTCGCGAGCACCCAACTCCCGTGGGCTGTCTAGCCAACCTCTACGGGTCGGACCAACGATCCTCCGTAGCGAACTAGACCACTCGGTGGTGTTCTAACATCTGCCCGATAGAAGTGTTTTAGCCGCTGCATCTCCAATGCAACCGCAGGAGTAAAAACTCTTCATATCGTGGTCATGCCAGTGGCGAGCTGTCATGCCCGTGCGGATACTATACCAACTATGGAACTCTCTACCCATATACACTTAGTCTTCTGCAAGCATTCGCGGCTCCTGAACATCTATCCGGTTCTACTCATTTCCATATCATTCCGGAAGATAGCCACGTAGCTCCCCCGAGAGACCACTCCGGAGGTTGACTACCAATAGGCGCTACCCACAGTCAACCCTCCTAGAAGTAGGTCATGTCGTGGCCTCAGACTAGTGTCTTAGAGTCCTTAACGATTCTCCAATACTATTACTCTTTCGGGGCAACGGACTTCGGTTACCTCGCCTACTGGCCTCCGGTAACCTCACATACTACTCTTTACTTCAAAGTGGTATTACTCCGTCAGTTCTGGTCCGTTTTACACGAAACCACCTGGAGGCTATTCTCCAGGTTCTCCTCTGTCCCCTCATATATCCTGCGGACAGCTTCCGGTCGGACGGACGGCAGTGACGTATACGGTGTTATGGAAGCATCTCCACTGGGAGACTTTTGCTAGACTTACAGCAACTCTTCAGGCTGTAGCCCATGACGCCAGGGACTTATAACGGGGCCGGAGGGGGGTGTTAGCAACCACACCTCCAAGTTACAGCTTGTTCGGAGCTCAACTGGTTGTGCGGGAGTGATCCGCACAACCTGAGAATCGAACACCCTATGTAGTTTCGCGTGACAAACAATCTAGTAACTTCCCCCGAAGTCCTGCGTAACAAGTTACTTTCAAGGTAGGGTAACTTGACTCCATAGCAGGGTAACCCGTGGCCCAAGGCAGGGTAACCCTAGTCCGAAGGTAGGGTAACTGTACCCCGAGTTACCCTACAGAATAGGGTAACTTTACCTGGACTCTCCGTCGAGTAATTCAGGGTAACTCCCAAATTGACTACTTGGGTTACCCTACAGAGTAGGTTAACCCCCAACCATTACTAGGACCTATGTACCTTTGGTATGGCCTAGCATGCCCGACTGAGGTACCTAACCACCGGTACCTCCGCCTGGTAGACCTAAGTCTACCGCCAGCCCTACCGCGGTAGTCTCTTGACTCCGGTATGGGTATAGGTTTGGCTAACTTGTAATAGTACTCACTGGAGGCTCGTTACATCACTCCCCTCTTCCATAAGGCTCGACCCGAGCCGGTCTAACGACGTCTCTTATTTCCCTTACTCGGTACCTCTACAACCCTATGGTCCCTAGGTTTAGATGGATACCTTTTGTGGAAATCGCTTAAGGCATCTATGCCTGTGCCTTCCAACATTTCAAACGGTTCCCAAGAATTTTCTTCAGGTCCATAGCCATCCCACGATATCAGGTACTGGACAAACCGATGAGGGAACTTCTGTTTAACTCCTCCATACCACCGGCTGTCTAACACTCCCGAGATAACATAACTTGGCTCGTCTTCCACTATGTCAGGGATAGGGATATCTTTAACCCTTCTCCCGGTCTGATCCTCTCGGTAGGGCTCTAATAACCCAACGTTGAATTCCGGGTGGATAGACCAACGCGCAGGCAACTGGAGTTCATATGCCCTAGTACCAACACGTCGCTTGACCACAAAGGGACCAAACATTCGGTGGTCTAGTTTCTCCATAGGCCTCTTTGTACGGATATTCTTGCGATTCAGCATTACCCGATCAGCCTTTATAGCTCTGCCCTCTTCGACATCTTCTAGTGTGGCATATTCTGGAGATGGTAATCGTTTCTTGTCATGCCATTTCCGTTGCCTCTCTTGAGCACTTTGTAATGTTTCCCGTATGTCTTTCCATGTACCCTCCCAATCCTTTACTAACAGCTCCGTACTTGGATGAATCCCTTTATTGTCAGGAACAATTCCAGACCAGTTTGTCCTCGGAGAAAATCCATAGTTAATCTCAAAAGGAGATAACCTGGTTGACTCGGAGGTGGATGTATTATAGGCATACTCCGCTAACGGTAGTAGCGAAACCCAATCATCCTGCTGGTAGGTACAATAACTCCTTAGGTATTGTTCCAGTGTCTGGTTCACCCGCTCAGTCTGGCCGTTGGTCTCGGGATGGAACGCGGTAGAGACATTGAGCTTCACCTCAAGTAGTCCCATTAAGCTAACCCAAAACTTAGAAGTGAATCGAGTATCTCGGTCAGAGATAATTGATTCCGGGAGTCCATGCAGTCTCCAGATCTCCTTGAGAAATATAAGAGCAAGTTCCTTGATAGGTACCTCCGTAGCGAGGGGGATGAAATGTGCCATTTTTGAAAATCTATCAACAATGACCCAGATCTTCGTATAACCCTCGGATTCTGGTAACGCCACAATGAAGTCCATTGATATTGCGTTCCATGGCCTCATAGGAACATCTATAGGTTCTAAGAGCCCAAACTTCTTATGTCTAACTGTCTTTACCCTTTGACAGACATCGCATGACCGAACATAGTCTTCGATGTAGGCCTCCATCTTAGGCCAGTAGAAGTTGGCTTTAACCTTCCCTATTGTCTTATAAGTCCCGAAGTGTCCAGCTAGACGGGAATCATGTTCCGCTTGCATGATCCGTTCTATTAGCCCTTGATCCTCCGGTACGTACCATCGCTTCTTATAAAGTAGGAAGTCCTTCTCTAATGAGAAATTAGGGTCAACCTTCTTGTCCCCTTGGACAATGCACTTGTAAATACTTTGATAAGTATTGTCCTTTGCTATCGCGACCTTCATGTCATCAAGCATTCCGGACTTCAACCGAAAGCCTTGGCACAGTTGCAACAACTGTGGTCGCAAGATGTCCCGCTCCTGACTATCTAAATACTGTCCAGGACGGAAAAACATCTGTTCTTGACCCAATTTCGCAGAATTACTCCCCCCTTCAGGGCGGTACTCCGAACGCCTCGATAACGCATCAGCCTTCCCATTAAGGCGCCCTTCCCGATAGACAACCTTAAAATTAAATGGTTGAAGGAATTCCGCCCAGCGATGCTGCCTACGATTCAGTATCTTAGTACTATTAAAGTACTCCAAATTCTTATGATCAGTGTAAATAGTTATCTGATCCGATACTGAGCGCAAGAGATGATCCCATTCTTTGAATGCTGCAACAATTGCGGACATCTCTTTATCATGCACATCATAATTTATCTCTGCTGGCGAGAACTTCCGACTATGGTAGGCTATCGGATGCCATCTACCATCTTCGCATAACTGTGACAGTATAGCACCCAATGCAAAATCACTAGCATCGGTTTCCAACTTGGTTAACCGTTCCGGATCAAAGTGGGCTAGAATGGGGCTTGCAATGAACATCGCCTTCAGGCGACTAAAGGCTTCATCGTGCCTTGGACCCCATTCCCATTTGGTATCCTTCTTCGTTAAGTCAGTTAACGGCTTTGTTATCTTACTAAAGCCCTCTATAAACCGACGGTAGAAGTTTGCAAATCCCAAAAAGCTTTGAACGTCAACAACTGTCTTTGGTGGAGTCCAAACTTCAATTGACTTCACCTTTTCCGTGGTCATCATAATACCACGATCGGATATACGGTATCCCAAGAATTCTACCTCTCTTTGATGGAATGTAGATTTCTTAATGCTTACACAAAGCCTAGCCTTGCGCAGTCTTTCCATAACTCGCCTAACGAGTGAGACATGTTCTTCGATGGTCTCTGAGTATATTAGGATGTCATCTATATAGGCGATGACTCCTTCGTCTAATAAATCATGAAAGATTTTATTTATCATACTCTGGAAAGTTGATGGGGCGTTACATAGCCCAAACGGCATTACCGTATATTCATACAACCCATAACGACAGCGGAAAGCTGTCTTCCATTCTTCTCCTTCTGCCATTCGGAGGAGATAATAGCCATTCTTCAAGTCCAACTTAGTGAAGACAGTGGCTTTTCCAAGTCTATCACGCAGCTCATTCATCAGTGGTAAAGGATATTTATTCTTCACCGTAATCTTGTTGAGCCCTCGGTAATCAATACATAACCTCAATGACCCATCAGGTTTAGGTACAAAGAGGATTGGGGCTGCGGCAGGGGAACTAGATCTCCGTATCTTTCCCGTTGCCAGCATCTCATTGAGATACTCCCTCAGAATCTTGAGCTCGTTTTCAGACAATGGATATATAGGACCAAAGGGAGGTGCTGTCTCAGGCATTAACTCGATCTTGTGATCATACTCTGAGTGCTCTGGTAACGCATCTATCCTTTGTTGGCTAAATATATCGCCATAGTCCTTATATTCGGGGAGGAGACTTAGGGCAATGTCTTTCCCGTCTTCTCCGGTGAACTGGGCATATCCAAGAAGATATACCTGAGCTTGGTCTTCTGCCAATAGCTCTTCTTCGGTTATAAATTCTAACCGTCTCTGGCCCACAAGGCATCTAGCCTTACACAATACAGACCTCCAGGTGAAGCTGCGTGTTTCCCAGTCTATGTCGGGATTATGTTCATGGAGCCATGACATTGGAAGATAACCATCAATCTTCTTATCGGACATATCCGCCAGTTCAAATCTCATGTCATTGACATGATCGCCAATACGCATCTTCAGGGTCTTAGTGTAATGAAGCCCTGAGTTAGGAATGTCATTCCCGCTAGCATCCTTTATTGGAGCAGCAACCTTTCTCCGGACACAAGGAACTTGTGTCTCCTTAGCCCATCGTGTGCTAAGCACTGCGCCAGTAGCGCCACTATCCAACAATAACACAGCCTCGGCTGCACTGTCTCTCACGCCACAATGCCATTCTAGTCTAACTCGAACTCGGATAGACTTTATATGTTTTGGGGGGCCTGAAAGCCGCGCCTTCTTTCTTGAGTTTTCTTTTAGAAGCATGTTTAACGGAGTCTCTTGCCTTTCGACACAAGAGTGGCCACAACGGGTCAAAATGTTAAGGTTTCTGTAACGGGGGCTCCCTCTGGGAAGATGGATCCCGAGGTTGCGACCGCACCGAAGTATTCTTTCAGAAGTAAGATAAAGATAATCAACAGTAGAGTTGAAAAAATAAACGGTAAAACTTAATATCGTTAAGCCGCAGCTTTACTCAATTAAGTCCTGATCTCGAGAGGTAGTTGATTGCCAGAGTAGAGGAGAACTCGCATATACTTAAGTAGGTTTGGTATGCTGCCAGTTACTTCCCATCACTACCCTGCGTTCGTGAGCACCCAACTCCCGTGGGCTGTCTAGCCAACCTCTACGGATCGGACCAACGATCCTCCGTAGCGAACTAGACCACTCGATGGTGTTCTAACATCTGCCCGATAGAAGTGTTTTAGCCGCTGCATCTCCAATGCAACCGCAGGAGTAAAAACTCTTCATATCGTGGTCATGCCAGTGGCGAGCTGTCATGCCCGTGCGGATACTATACCAACTATGGAACTCTCTACCCATATACACTTAGTCTTCTGCAAGCATTCGCGGCTCCTGAACATCTATCCGGTTCTACTCATTTCCATATCACTCCGGAAGATAGCCACGTAGCTCCCCCGAGAGACCACTCCGGAGGTTGACTACCAATAGGCGCTACCCACAGTCAACCCTCCTAGAAGTAGGTCATATCGTGGCCCCAGACTAGTGTCTTAGAGTCCTTAACGATTCTCCAATACTATTACTCTTTCGGGGCAACGGACTTCGGTTACCTCGCCTACTGGCCTCCGGTAACCTCACATACTACTCTTGACTTCAAAGCAGTATTACTCCGTCAGTTTTGGTCCGTTTTACACGAAACCACCTGGAGGCTATTCTCCAGGTTTCCTCTTCCCCCTCATATATCCTGCGGACAGCTTCCGGTCGGACGGACGGCGTGAGCGCATACGGAGTTACGGCAACATCTCCACTTGGAGACTTTTGCTAGACTTACAGCAACTCTTCAGGCTGTAGCCCATGACGCTAGGGACTTATAACGGGGCCGGAGGGGGGTGTTAGCAACCACACCTCCAAGTTACAGCTTGTTCGGAGCTCAACTGGTTGTGCCGGAGTGATCCGCACAACCTGAGAATCGAACACCCTATGTAGTTTCGCGTGACAAACAATCTAGTCACTTCCCCCGAAGTCCTGCGTAACAAGTTACTTTCAAGGTAGGGTAACTTGACTCCATAGCAGGGTAACCCGTGGCCCAAGGCAGGGTAACCCTAGTCCGAAGGTAGGGTAACTGTACCCCGAGTTACCCTACAGAGTAGGGTAACTTTACCTGGACTCTCCGTCGAGTAATTCAGGGTAACTCCCAAATTGACTACTTGGGTTACCCTACAGAGTAGGGTAACCCCAACCATTACTAGGACCTATGTACCTTTGGTATGGCCTAGCATGCCCGACTGAGGTACCTAACCACCGGTACCTCCACCCGGTAGACCTAAGTCTACCGCCAGCCCTACCGCGGTAGTCTCTTGACTCCGGTATGGGTGTAGGTTTGGCTACTTGTAATAGTACTCAGTGGAGTCTCGTTACAGTTTCAAATCACGGTATATCAATAGCTAGGGTGTTTACTATCACGCCAGCATGATTTCGGGTACTGAACCCTCCTCAGGTAAACTTGATAACAAAATTTCATTGCTCAAATCAAGGCCTGCTTGATGTGTGAAAAGAACTAGTCTAACAAAAGAAACAATTTCGCTTCCAATACTAAGGAAATAATCCATCGAAGTAAGGAAATGATATATTCCCGCAGTAACATAACAAGAATACAAAGGAGAAATAAACCAAGACAAACACCCAAAGAGAATTCCTGTGCTGACCCAAATCCTCCACCTGCCTCGTTCTTTCGCAGACCACTGCGGCCCAGAACATCTAAGAGGCCTGGTCAGTCTATGTATTGACTGCAGGATTTCTCGGGGCATGCTTACTCTCGGAGCCCTTCACATAACTTCTTAGAGTTATGTCAGTGTCTTGTTATTTCGCTGCAAGGAAAGGAACTTACCTATTCCTCAGCATCCGTATCAACCTCCATAATCTCGGGAGATGACTTTCGGATTTCCAATAACTTCTTTGAAGGTGGTGCTTCGATGCGACGGACTTTGTTGTTTGATGCTTCATTGACTTCTGCATCTTCAGCCTTCCTCTTTTGGTTATCGCTTTAACCCCTTTGGCTGAACTAACAACAGGGTCGGTGGAGAAACATTTCCGCCAAAGTGACCCGGTTTTCCACATCGTGTGCACTGCGACTCCTTCTTGCGCTTATCGATAAGCGTAGACGGGATATTCTTATGGGCATTAGCATGCTCAGAATTCCCTTGCTTCTGGGATGTACCCGCAGAAGATAAGGAGCGCCTAGGGTTGGGCTTACCCGAACCCTTTTCCTTCCGTTTCGGTTGTTTCCTCGAGGTTGACAACCTCTCCTCGCTCTTGCCCTGGTTATCACTTCGGCTTTTCGTAACTGTCTCGCTGAAAGTGATATTGTCTTGGAGGGCGTGGCCCGTCTTCCGCAGAAGGTCCATGTACTCGGACACATCGGTAGGATGAGGTGTCTTTTGTGCCCAGACATTCCGTAGTTGGGATGTCATTGTCATCCGGATCTTGTCTTTGATCATTGTAGGGTCCGTATAACCCAATTGGACAATCAGATCCATTACCAAGTCTAAGTACTGGTCAACCTGACCAGGCTTCATCTGCAGCTTCGTCCACTCGCTTAGAGCGCGGTCCCGATCAACATGGGCACCGAAACTTGCCATTAGCCGTTTCCTAAATCCTTCCCATGTACGAAACTCATGGTTGGGGTCAAACGGCATACCCATCCGGCGTGCACCGTCCTCGCTGACGTACCGGTGTAGGCCCATGTACCAAGTTTTGGCAGTGCCTTGAAGAAGAGGGATAACCAGCTGATTTTGTCCATATCTTCCGTGACTGATTCTCGGAAGTACTCGAACTTGATTTCCACATCGCTAATGAACCGCTGGGTATCGGTTGTATCTCCTTTGAAGGGAGTTACATCACCTAACTTCGCGGGCTTTCTTGGCTTTCCCCCTGAAGGAGTGGAGTTACCGGGCTGGCTGACTAGCTCCAGCTGCCCCACTCATCTGCAAGAAAGCTCGTAGCAACCTTCGTGCTCCGCGGTCAAGCTAATGGCCAGGAAACTGAGTGGCAGCGGAATAACGGAAAACACGTGGGTGTTCAGCGTTCTGTGTACGATCTCGAGAGAATGGAGGAAGTTGTTTCTATTGTTTTCTGTGGTCGCCAGTCTGCTATAAGTACAGGAAAACTAAGTGTGCCATAGTATGTGGCACATTCAACTACCTTGGGCTGTGCCCTACGATATACCCAGCATATCTCCACTGCAGATTCTCTCATACAACCATGAATCTCACCATGACTGCTATGGGAATTACAACAAATCCATCAATAGCGTCTCTTCTTTTTCTCACTCCAGTTTGGCTTCCGCCTCCCCAGAAACTCAGAGAAATCGGGATGGAGTCGGCATCATCGTCATCACTGCTACTGGAGGAACTGGAATCACCCGGGTTTCCGCCAGCACCAACGTTTCGCCAGGCGGGAGTTGATCTCCGCCGCCACCGGCATTTCTGCCAGGGCCTCCAGAGGGTCTATCATACCCGTCAAAGGAGTCCTCCCTTTCCCCTTGTCTGTCCCTTGGGGAACCACCCGAACGAGACAAAGGCATGGGAGGTGGGTCTGGTAATGGGACAAGCCGAAGACCCGGAGTAACCCCATACCGACCCTGAACAAACTGCTGGAATTCCAGACAGCTATCCGGCATTGCCGGAGGTCCCACGTGCAAACGTGAACACAATAAGACATTTGGGCTTTTTTCATCTTCGGACCCTCCTCCTCCGGCTTCCGGTACACTTGACTCGAACGATGTTAGGACAGTGAGCGCATGTGCGGCCTTGGGAAAGTGAGGCCTCCCACGACCGTACAACCAGTGTAACAGAAGGCCGTAACCCCCGGGCGACAAAGGCCTTCGGACCCGTTCTTTCTCGGAGCACCCCACATACCCCATTCACCCCGGACTTCTTGTTAGATTGTCCTTGCCTAAGTTTGTAAAAAAAACTCATTTGCATAGTAGGTTTCCTGGCGCACCAGGT